>VOPJ01010241.1:0-94550 GCA_014673585.1 Semibalanus balanoides
AACCGCATCACTCGTTGCTTGTTGTCGAGGTGCAGTCGAGGAAATATACTGGCTTATTGCTTGGCGATGCCAGAGTGAAGCTGTTTGGATGTGTCAGTGTAAGTGCATATTTTTTGTCTCTTTCAAAAGTAGTTTTGTTATTCTACTGCCTGTCGCTATGCTAGCGACCTAAGGTCGGCATGTTTGTGATGCTTTATGCAAATAAACTTGGTTACCTTCATGGTGTGTTGAAGGGCATGTGGGGTTTGGGAGGCCAGCCCCATATAATTAATAATGTTCAAATCCTGCGATTCTGAGGGGCCGTGGACTCCGGCCAGAGCGATACTGAGGGTCTAGCCTCCTTAGCCCTCCCCCTCCACCCCACCCCGGTGGCGACGCCCCTGGTTCAAAGGGCGTGTAGGAGACAAATGCGATGATGTTAATATCCTTTACCAATATCATTATCAGGCATAAGATAAATAGGGTTCGAGAAGAAGGATAAACTTGTTACAAACAGCCTTTCTCATCTTCTGTGGCCCTTTGGAGCCTTGCCTGTTTATCTGGCTTAAATTTTTATGACAACTCGGGATTGCATTTTGCTAGAGTTTGCCATTTTCCCCGTTTCTTTATAACTATTAAAGTTCCAGAGATATTTGAGGTTTTCTGGGGCAAAGTCGTAAAATTTTGGAAATTTGATTTTTGATAACTTGCAAAACCCACAGTATTGACTAATGACTTGAACGAAAAATGACTGATATAGTTCAACATTATTTTTTGACGAGGCATCAATGAGTATTACAACGATTTTATCAAAACAAATGGCCGAAAAGTGAGGGGCCATGACCCCCCCGCTCGTTCTTACGCCTACGAGAACTCTTGAATGGTGGTTTGACACTGTTTTGAGAGACATACTCATGATAATAATGTTAACTTAACTCTCATAGTGCCCGAAAAAGATGATTTCATAGAAGAAAACAAAATATATAAAAAGCTTTCGGCTTGCGCTTTCATCAGCTATCAGAATGGCTGATAAAGGCGCAAGCCGAAAGCTTCTTACTTGCGGTTTATGGTAACTAAATCAGGTTGAGCGGTTGAGGCCGGTGGAAGAAAGTTAACGTTACGTGACGACAGTTCTGGTGCACTTGTGCGCATTAGTGGCGCGCTGTCTGTTATTTACATTGGAAATCTCTACCGTCCGTTCCCGTGCTCAACTCCATTGGCGGATCTAGGGCTCGAGTTTGGGGAGGCCAACATTTCGCTCCGTGCTATCAGCGACAAGTTGTTGACCGGGGGGGGGAGAGTCGGTCGTCAGCACGAAGTGGTTTGATAGTGGGGGAAGGGTCCTCAGCCCGGCAGAGTCGTTAGGCAGGGTGTTGTCATCTTTGGGCCTCTATTTTGTGTCACCTGAATGTGAACGATACACCAATACCCCATTGCAGTCGCAAGGCCGTATGCATTTTCGCATGATCGCAATAATGCTTGTATAAGTAGAAGTTTATTAACCCGTGCCCCGTTTCGGAGCAAAATCTGCCTACACTCCCAGATTTTCTCAATAACTTGAAAACTATGATATCGAAGTGCAACTTACAGTAAGTACTTACTGTTGTGCTATATCAATTCGTCTTACACAATTCCAATGAAAATGGTGTAGCACTTTGGTAGATAATGACGTTTTATTCACGTCATGTCATGCAATTTTTAGAAAATATAATTGTTTGAAAAATAGTCGGAAATCAAATTATGATGCAAATTGCAAATACAAACTTGAAAGGAACAAATATTATGAACTTTGAAATAGCAGCTCGGATTTTCAAATGTTTAGGTGTTTGACCTAAAAAAAATAAAATAAAAAATGTAAAAAAATTCACATAAGAGTGCCTTTTTAGCACGTGTTTGTGAAAATAAATTTGCTCTCATGCTGCCCCGGTACCATTGCGGGTTCTAAGCAGATGTCATTTTTTTAGTTTTCTCAGTTTCGATCGAAAAGTGCCGTTTCAGCCGTGCACCTTTTTTTACGCCGCGCCTCCCATAACCAGTGTGTTTCAGCGCCGGCCGCCAGATGACACTATCGGATGCAATGCAGGGAATGCTGGCTATCCTTTTGAATCTTCATTTTGAAACCAACATATTTGGAAAAAGAATGCTTCCAAACATGGTAATCAAGGGATGATGATGGTTTTAAGCTGTCGGGAAGCTCCAGCTTCAAACACAAAGTATTGCATTGCCGGCTCGACTAGTCTTGTATCGTGGTGATAGGAAAACAAATGCACGCATTTGTAAATTTACGCAGAAAATTGGGGTTTAAATACATGCAGAAAATGGGGTACATCTTTTTCGTCATTTTAACCAACTCCCGACTCAAAAATTATCGGCGACGCCCCTGAGTATAGTTGCAGACGGACTGAGGACGCGCTCCCCCTCTCCCCCTCCAGTCAACAACTTTATCGCTGACGGCTGATGGCCTGCTACCCCATAAAAGGGGTTAGACAAAAGTGCGCGCGCGTTTTGTCTAGCCCCTTTTGCCCCTGTAGCTCAGTGGGAGAGCGCTAGACTTCTGACCTATCCTGGTAGTGGCAGCATGGATAAGAAATACTCTGTCGGCGCCTTTGATGTAGGAGACCATGGCGGCCACCTAGCGGTCGAAGCGCGAAGCTTGGCATACAGGAGAGCTCCCGCCAAACCACATCAAAGCCAAATACGTCCCTCGGTTTATCTTCCGATCTAATACCGCAGCGCAATGCGCACAGGCGGCAATGAGAAAGTTCTTCATGGAGACGAATCAGAAGCATACGAGAATTATTCGAATAAGGTACAACATCAGGTCACAGTCAGGGCAAGGGTAAAGACAATGTATTTAGTTGATGGTTTCAATGATTTTCCCATCCAAATCTTGGATTGAACTGCTTTTCCACAAATTGCTCTCCAAGGTATGATTAACAAATACCTCTACGGAGGTATGGTAAATGAGCAAAATAGGTACTCAGTATTGTTGGATTCCCATATTTTGAAAGTGGCATTAACAACATTTCCATATTATTACATAACCAATGAATTACAGCAACGTACGTGCACGAGCGTCCCACCATAATGATCCTTACCTTCCAGAGGATTATATTTACCATATTTTATATGCGTAAAAAAAACAACGACTGTTACTAGCAGAGGCTTAAATTGCATATGAACACATTCCGCGTTTTGAACCTATTTAACATAAACAAACCGTCTCCTGTATGTCGTTTGGTCGGTCACATTTGTCGCTGAGTGGCCAATCCAGGGTATTTCTCATCCATGGTGGCAGCCCGGGTTAGAGTCGCTTCGGCGCTCGCTATTTGCTCCTGACTGGGATGGCCTGCGGCCGGTGGTAGCGGTCGCACTCGAGGTCAGGTGACGTCAGTGAGCGGGGCGGACCGTGTCCAGGTATGTCGGGCACGTAAAACTTTCGTCTCTGGATTGATAACGACCAACAGGAATTGCGCAATCGGGTGGTGAGGTCAGGACCTGCGCAATAAGCTCTGCCTAGTGCGGGTCCTGACCTCGGAAAGCCATCCATACAAAACATTCGGACTAAATTTATTAAAAAGGCACACATACACACGCAGACACACAAGGCCATTCGGCTGCGATATCGCCGCGATTATTTCGCGGACACATCCCAGGGATTGGACCACTCCTCAAAATTTGTCGTCTGGGTGTCGTACCGCAACTCCCAAGTCCCAACTCAGATAATTGCATTAGGAAACACGAATTGTTTGGCCGTGTTTGTGTTTTGGCCGTGTCGCTGGTGGAGTCGCGGCGATATCGCAACCGAATGGCGCAGTTTGCGGCCGGCTTTAGTCACCTTGGAGTAATCTTACGCAAAAGAAAGGTTCAAACACTTCCCTGACAATCCTTATTTCCCACTCTTGCTCGCCCACTCATTCTTCCTTCTTGCCACTGATTTCCAGCTGTGCTGTGGTTTATGTTTAGCCTACGGAGGGCTTGCGTTAGCGTGCGCTATTCTCTCTCCCATGGCTGGCGTGTGGTTGCCGCTTCCGGTGTTTGTGTGACACATGGTCCGGTCGAGGGCCGGTATCCTGTCCCGGCGGACGAGGGGCAATGCGGGGTAGAGTGGACAGGCTGGAAAGCCCCGGTGCCGTGTCATCCGTCGACGCTCCCTCTGCGCCAGCCGCCGGTCCGTACCGGTATGTGCCGGATCTGTGCTCCGGCCCCCCTGTACAACCGGTACGGATGCGGGGACGGTGCTGATGACTGATGAGTGGCTCGATTGATCGGGTTTAGACGGTGGCGACGTTTGTTCTGAGAGAAAAGCCAAGTGACATGAACATAAAATGTATGTTACTGATACTGTATCATTCTGAGTTGATTACTGTGTATATTGAAATCAAAATGGAATGCAATTTTATCATACATCTCAGCATCAATAATAAATATAGAAATAATTGTAATATAAAAACAACGCTTGAGACCAGTTTCTTTCGGGTAAATATTGTACCGGGCTCAAATTTAACGTGCATCTCTAACCCCTCTGTCGGGAAGACGTTATCCCTACCCTTCTTCTCACACAAGATGCCCCCCTCTTCTCGCAGGGCGTCGTGTCCGGGAGTTCCTGTCGGTCATCATCAGCTCCACCACGGCCACGCCGATGCAGGTGCCGCCCGGTCTGTCGTCGACGGCCACCGAGCTGGCGCGCGTCGGCGGCCAGCTGCTGCGCCTCGTCTCGCACAACCGCGCCGTGTTCGGCGCCCACTACACAGAGATCCTGGAGGGGGCGCTGCCGCGGCTGGACGCCAACCGGGCCGCGCAGGGAGCTCAGGAGGCGGCGGCGGCAGAGGCGGCGGCGGGGAGTGGTGGAGCTGAGGCGGCCGCCCCGCCACCGCAGCCCGCCCCTACTAACTGAACTCCCAGTGAGCTGTGAGAGCCGTGTGAGCCGTGTGAGCCGTGTGAGCCGTGTGAGCCGTGTGAGCCGTGTGAGCCTGTGTGAGCTGTGTGAGCCGTGTGAGCCGTGTGAGCCGTGTGAGCTGTGAGAGCTGTGAGAACAGGGCTCCGCTGAGGACTGCGGGGTGTGGTGAGGTGTTGACGAACGACAGGTGTTGACGTGGCGAGCCGGCCGATGACGTGTGTCGTGTGTGAGGGGCTAGGAACGCGGCAATAACACGAGGGCGCTGGATCAGCTAAAGTGGCGCGACTGCGGCACCGCTACGGTGTGGACGAACAGGATGCGCTGTGATATGCAGGTGTGTGTGTGTGTGTGTAGGCAGAGGTGGAGCCGCTGGCGTGTCCAAGGTCTGACAGATGTGGCCGTGTCGCTCCGCTTGTGATACTGACGCACTAATGACGGCCATCTTTGGTACAGAGGGGACATGGCAACCCAACTGCTTCCTACAAACCGCTGCCTTGCTGGCTGTCGATTAATTTGGCCGAAAATGGACATGTGCAAAATATTTTGCAAGTTTGCATCGATATATCGACAGGATAGGCACAGCAGCTGTGCTTGGCGCACATGTCACTAATGCGTCGCTTATAATGTTTCCGTCAGGTATGGCGGCAAAATTATTTGCACATTAAGTATGCGTGAATCGCTATGCGCCGTCGTCGTCGGTACTAAATTGGTGAATATATGTGTTCAACCTTTGACGTCATGTGCGTTGCATGATGTTACGCTGTCCATTCGCCATTTTGCTGGCCATTCACCATTTTGTAGGCTTGCATGTTATTAATTTTTCGCATCGGGACTTCGTTGGTTTAACTCATTGAATCGCATGCTCTACTGTGTCTCACCATCGCCATCTGTATGTTTAAAGTGAATAGATATGTGGCGGAGTTGTATAGCATTCCTCTAATTTAAAGTTAAGTTATTAACATTCGCTGTTATACCTCATCGTACAATGTAACCAACCCTGGTCCAGTGGCGGAGTGTAAGCCGAAATCGCCGGCCATTGCGATGGTCGTCTGAGAAGACAACTTGTCAGGGCAACAATAAAACCAAAGACTACCCTGACTTTTGTGATATGTCTCATGTTGCGATTAATAAGTGGATTTGTCTGTGTTTACTCTTCCCAGTTGTAATTAGAACGTCAATTACCTTAGGAACGTAGGAACGTTACGAAAAGTGTGGGAGCCAGCGAAGCTTTGGATGTCAGCTTGAGAAAAAACAACCTATCTTTGCAGATTTGGGCTCTTCTCGTCTTGGCGAACCTTTTGCTATTTTTATTCTCCCCAGCAAGCAAAAAATGTCCGAAAAGTGAAGGAGTTCATGTCCCCCGTTCCTACGCCTATCAAGTACATATATGAGGTGGAGACACTTGGGCAATGGGCACCTACTGCGTAACTTGACAGTCCATACGTCGTCCGCGTTGCTTCATACCGCCCTGATCAGTGATGCGATGATGCGCACTCAATGAACACAACGTTCAGCATATTGTCCAAATGAGTCTTGGAGCAGAAGTTGGGAAGCCTATGGTCGACAATCGGAGAAGATAGGTGGAGATGTATCGGTATAATGCCGCCACTTATCCTCTGCGGGGGTAAGAACAGTGGTGAAAGTTCGGACTGCCGAGGCGGCAGTCGCCGCAGAGGGGTCGGCAGTGCTCAGTGCTGAGTGCTGCCGCTTAGAAATCTCAGAGGAATCATAAAATGTATCCCTCTGAGTCTGACTATGTCTTCCTGATTCCTCCCTGTGCTTTCTGTATTGTTTTGGTTTTCTATTGTTTTCCCAAAGAAGCGAACATAATGAACCCAGAACCTGAACCTAAATACCTGTAGGGAAAACTCGTCAAAACACAGGTTTTTCGCTACCAAATTGTCTGCCAAATGAGTATACAATACCGGCGCAGTATATACAAGCAGATTCGTTACAGAGAGGCTGGCGGGAAGTCTACTACTTCAAAACATTTTGAAAAAATCGTTTCAGTTTTCCAGCACGTGTGCGGTGTGATGTTGGTTACTGAGTTCTCTAATTTGTAGCCGTTGTGTTGCAAAAGCACTAATGCAAGATACTCATCTTAAGGCAAAGATGGTGAGTCACAAATTGGGCGGGAATTTACCTTACCTTGTGGTCATCGGGATATAAGGCCTGTAGGACCCGTTCTCATGTTTTTGTTCAATTTGGAATGCTTTTGGTGTTATGGGGCTTTGGAAAGATATTTGGTTGCAGCATTGGCACCACATCATTTCAGGTATTAAAATACACTTAGTGGAGCACGTTGGTGTCTTCAGTCTTCACCAGAGGCGTCGCTATCTCCTCAAAAGTGGGGGGGGTCCATTACCGGGGGCCCCATACCCAGAGGGGGCGCTGCGGTCTTAAGGGGCGCAAACCCCATGAATTTGCTGGATTTCACTCAGGAGAAATCGAGCAAATCCAGCAGCAAAAACACGTTGAATGTCTGTTCTTTTGTTTTGTTTGGGGGAATCTTATGATGCATTTGACATTTAAGTTATGCAGGGAGTAGCAGGCCATCAGAGCGAGAAAATTGTTGAAAGGGGGAGCGCATTGTCAGTTCATCTGCAACTGTAGCCATAGGTATGTGTGTACATCGACCGACCTTTTTTGTGTGGATGGGGGACAAATATGATTTTAGGTCCTGTTGTGGGCCTGTGACCTTTTTCCCCTGGATCCACTCTGATTTATCTTGCTTAATTTGTCAACCCTTTTTCACATAAAAAGAGGTGAGGTGGTGAACCATGAATATAGATATCAATGATACCATAAATATAGATGTCTTTAAAATCATAAATATAGATGTGAACAAATTAAGATAAAAATATTGAATAGGTGTAAATATCAATGTTACGCAGCAGCCAATTCAATTTGGTATTGGTTTTACTTTAAAAATACAGCTTTGACTAGAAAACATACACCTGCACAGCCGCACATTTATGCAAGGACTGCACATTGCAAATTAACATTGGACATATTCATGACTGCCTGTGAGGTCTGAACTAAGAATTACACAACTTAAAGCAAAACATCAAGGTTTATGTCAGTTTTTTGCTGCTATAGCGACTATCGTTGCTAACCTTATTTATGACTGCTAAATATATATATATATATATATATATATATTTCACAATGAAAATACATTTAAAGGACAATTTATCTGAGAATCAAAGAAAATGTCAGCAGAAACACATGCACACAATAAATCATACAGACATAAAAATGATACGCATTGCTCCAGTGAATCACTGCAGGTGCAGTGAATCACTGCAGGTACAGTGGTGAGTAATCAAAGGGATCAGTGTTGGAAAAATTCACATTTGTCAGTTTTTAGACCACCAACAAATATTGTACTCCTACATTATGACTGGTAAAAATATATTTTTTGTACTCCTCATGAATATATATTGTTTAACTAATATTTTTTTAAGGGACAACCTGTTTTTAACTAGGGAAATCAGGTTGGTAGTTCATCATTATTCATCAGTATTTAATACTTTTGGCATACTATCAGGTTATTTTTATACTCTTCCATTGCAAAGATATGTACTCTTACACCAACCAAAAAAGTAGAATTCCCACCCTGAAAGGGATCGGTCCATTCACATTTCGCACAACCAGAAAACATATTTTGGGAGGGGAAGACACGGCTGTTGTGGTTGTCATCTCCAGTCCAAAAGGGGCCTCATTTCCGATCCATTAACACGCGCACTGGAGGGGGCACTTTTGTGCCCCCCCCCCCCACATGTTTTTGTGTGAATATCTCGAAAAAGAAGCGGCGCGGGACAGTAGTGTTCATGCGACATTTACGGCAACACAATAGCGGATAATTAGCGGATAAAGCATAAATTAAGTTTAACCCTTGTTTGAGACTTGGCATAATTAATAGATATAACGATACAAATGACTTAACACGCGCACTGGAGGGGGGCACTTTTGTGCCCCCCCCCCCACATGATTTTCGTGAATATCTAAAAAACGAAGCGGCGCAGGGCGGTAATGTTTGAGCGACATTTACGGCAACACAATAGCGGATCGTTTGACGTAAAAAAATCGAATCGTCGGCAAATTTTTGAAAGTAATATGGATTAGAAATTCCAAAATGGCGGCCCAGAATCGAGTCGGCCAGCGTATATCTTTCGGAACAAACAGTCAGATCGGGACGATTAAAACGCATTTGGTAGCCAGTTGTCGATCTTCAATCCCCAAACGGAACTTAAGACACATTGAGTTGACCTGTGATGTGACGTCACAGAGGCTTAAAATATCACTCAAAAAAGTGACATTTTAAGCCCATTCGACCTTCATGACCCTCGTTTTGAACCTTTAAGAATATTGATCCTAAAGGTCACCCAAAATATTTTCAGAAGATGTTAGATCAATCACAGCACCTACCTACCCTGTAAAGTTTGGAACTTCTAGCTATCATACTTTCGGAGATCTCACGGGGGGCACTTAAGTGCCCCCCCCCCCCATCCAGTGCGTGTTAGTAACATACCCCTCTCCAGTGCGCGTGTTAAGTCTAAAAAAAATGGTGTTGCTATATTTCGGCGCAAACCTTTATCAGGTGACTGATGAAACCTTCATCAGGACAAGTCACCTGACGAAGGTTTGTGCCGAAATATAGTGATACTTTTTTCGAATATTTTTGAATTTTGAGACTCAAGTCATTTGTATCGTTATATCTAACAATAGCGGATCGTTTGACGTAACAAATCGTAATCGGGCCGGCTGTGTACCTCGTCCGCCGCGCGTGTGTGCATCTGCGCTCGTGCTGAAGCCAGCACTGCTGCCTGAGCTCTCCTAGAGGCATAAGTGGCATGAAAAGCTCCTGCCCGTGCGGTCGGAGTGGAATGGCATTTAGCCCTCTAATTTGTGCTATTGGTTAAGTGGTTTCCCCGTTGTCGTCCTCACATCCTGCCATCTCAATCAACCACTGCCATCATTCACATCCACGGCTTTCGCACCAGCCTGGAAAATTGCAGCGAGTTACCCCAGTCCACAAATCGGGCGACCGCTCAGATATGAACAATTTTCCGGCCTCTCAATCCTATCAGTGCTGTCAGAAAAATTGCTGGAAAAAAGTAGTGTCGCACTCGACTCGTATCTTAGCCGTAGTTCGAGCACCATGTACGTCCTCCCCCTGGCCAGCAATGCGTATCAAACCGTGCCACTGTAGCCACGGAAGACGCCCAATGCTCGACACTGTCGACTGGATCTAAAAAGGTTGACCAGGGCCAAGTCGTGTCGCTAACGACGCTTGATCTGAGCAAAGCCTTCGACAGTGTCGATCATGGTGTCCTGGATAAACTTGAGTGGTATGGTGTGCAGTCTCCATGGTTCCGGAGTTATCTCCAAGGCCGCCGTGCGCCTGAGTATGGCGGCCGCCTGTGAACGAGCTCCGCAGATTATTGTGAATATCTGAAGGAGACAACCCTGGACTGAGCTGTGTGGCACACAACTGGCTAGGGGTAAGCTCAACCTGAATTGAATCATGCCTGAAAGCTTGTTTTATCGATGAAAGTATTCATTTCAAAGTGAATTGTTTTTTTGCCGTTTTGAATGCTGGAGTTCAGTCTGGCGGGGGCGCGGTCGGACCCAGCTGGCCGTTCTAACCGGTCGGTAGAAGACCCATCAGCCAATCAATGCTATCGGTGGAACCTTCTATACGCGCGTTAACCCAACTCGGAACTGCCTACCACGCACAGGGAACAGCAGCGCCACCTATGACCATCGTGGCGAACGCAAGCCAACCGTCCGTTGCTGCGGCCAGAGTGGAAGGTTAATGGCGCACGCAAAACGAACCGTGGCAGCTGGAGCGTTCACGAGTCACAGCCACCATCATACTGAGACGACTACAGGGAAAGGTCAAGGCAAAACAAGAAGCTCAACATCGAAGACACAACGCCGCGTAGGACATGCGTCCGGAACATCGTCAACCAACAAGAAAGCGCCCGTGAAATATCATCAAACTGGCGGACTCTGGAGAGCAGGATCGCCTCGGACACCGGACACCACGCATGCGCCCGGAACGTTGACAATGCGCCGTTCCCGTGCGCCTGTCAGCTCGGCCGGCGCGGCCGTGTGAACCAGATACGCGGCCGGCCAGCGTACAGCGGGTGTGGTGACCGAGCCGCGGCGACTTCACACAGCGCGCAGACCCGAAGCGAGCATACCGCTCAGCGGCAGAGGTCAGCACTGCACCGGGAGGCGGCAGTACCCGAACAGAGGGACACGGACAGCCGCGGTACCAGCTCAAACTGGAACTGCAAAATGTCCAGTCACTGCTACCTCAAAGCTTCCGGACATTAGAGCAGAAAATCCAGCAAAGCTCTCCAGACGTTTTCTGCTTAGCAGAAACAAACCTGAAATCGACAAATACCGGAGCAGAAGTTGCTAAAGCAGGTTCCTGGATTACCGACTGTTCAGGAACAAGACCGGAGTTACTGGCCGTAAAAAGTCAGGAGGAGGTGTCGCGATCTACATTAGTGAGGAAGTCAATGCCGAAAAAGTTATTGCAGTGCCGACAACAGGAACATCACATTTAGAATCTATCTGGATTAAGGCTTCTCTCTGCAAAAGAAGATCAACACTAAATCGGCTGTTTTCTACCCGACCACTGCTCAAGTAACCGCGACACAGCTACCAAGTTTCACGCGACTTAACAAAACGAGCTGGAGGAGCAGCTACAAGACGTTCATGGCGCACAGCTACCCATCTTCAGGCGAATCATAGCGTCGCGGGTGATCTTTAAACTCTGACGGTGAAACGAATCCTACCGGCAGCACGCGCGCCTGGTGGAAAATTGGACGTTACGGACTGAGATGTGTGGTCAGTGAGCCTACCTTCTTCAGGAACTCTACTGAATCTATGTTAGATGTAGTGCTTATGTCCGCGGCGATGCATAATGACAACAATATGTCCAAATGTAAAGTTGAGAGATGTGACTATGCCGCTCATCACCATCATGTAACCGTAACAACGTCGATCCCGCGCGCCAAACCTACTCGAACGTATCGTACCGGTCGAAACTGGCGTAGATTTGACTCCGACACTTTCTTGGCCGATGTGGCTGATGTAAGATGGAATGAAATTGTATCCCGAAACGAATTCTGTGAAAACCAATGGAATTGTTTTTCGATAGAAATCAAACGACTTTTGGATAGACATGTTCCGATCCGCCGCTACCGTGTATACAACCCCAACCTGCCTCCTGTTTCCGATGAAACCTTAGAGCTAATGGGTGAACGCCGCACAGCAAAAGATAACTTGGACTGGGACAATTATCATAGGCTTAATACAATAGTAAGAGGGGCAATCAGGAAAGATACGCGCGACCAAATTTCGCAGCGGGTCATCGAGACATCTCCCTCAAAACCTATTGCGCGAGCTAAAACCTGTCCATTGCCCCAAACGTGTTCCTCCCAAATCTCCTAAAACATATCACCGCTGACCAGCTCAATCAGTACTTTGTATCAGTGGGGCCCGAAACCAGAGAACAAGTGGCATCTCTATATCGTACATCGGGACGCGCACCACTGCCCGTTCGCCTGCTGCGTGTTAACGCCGGTGCGTTAAAACTCATGCCTATTACGTTGGAGCAGCTGCGCAAAGTAGTATTTTCACTTCCTAATAAAGAAGCTCAGGTATTGAAGGGACAGACCGATCCAAAATAGTTAAAACTGGTTCTTCAAACCTTATTGGGAACCGCACAGCTGCTACGATATCAATACAAGGCTTAGTTAAAGAACAGAAAAAAAAAAAAAAAAAAAAAAAAAACTACCATCCAAGTGGGAAGCGATCAGTTAAGTAATTCCAATTAAAACGCGACGATCCATCACTTCCGGCCAATTTTAATAGGACCAGTAACCACTGTACCCAGGCATATGCAAATTGTAGAAAAGGTCGTTCACATTCAAACTGTATAGTATACCTTGAGAGGGCCAGTCTCTTTTAGCACGGATCAGCATGATGTATGCGCGGTCATTCGACAGCGACTAGCCCTTTTAACCCTTGCACGAGAGTCATTTTTTAAGGAATGGGGATAATTCTGAGGTTTCGCTTTTTAACTCTATAGAATCTAAGGTTCGCTGCTTTATGTTATTAATCACGAGACTTTATTACTAACTAGAACTGCTTTGCAAATCCGCCCCGGGATGTTCCGTAGCTATTTAGAGGGTCACATCAGAGAGTTAGAGTAGGGGTGATGACCTTTCGGAGCCACTTCCCATACCAAATAGGGCACTTTTCAGGGAAACGATTTTAGGAAGTTATTGTTTAAACCTTTAACCAACGACATCTCATGCCACATTCCATCATTGATAAACGGATTTAAGGTAGCATTTGTCCGCTACGCTGATGATACGCAGATAGCATTAAACAGGTCCCAGAAAACGGCATAGAAGAGATGAAATAGCTCGCTCGAAGAGTATAGATACGGCTAGCCATTGGTATGCAGCATGGTATAAGGTAAAGCCAGTAAAACAGAGCTGATACTGTGTGGAGACAACGCCAACTGGAAACTGATCTCTAATTCCCCGAAGTGCGCTTTAGGCTGAACGTCTTGATTATGTTAGAAAAAGGTAAGGAATCTTGGCGATTTCAATAATGGATTCTGAGCTATCGTGAAATTTCATGTTAAACATGTAACTAGTCGTTGCTTTGGTATTTTGATCGGATTATTTCATGTAAGAAATGCTCTACCGTCAAGTCTGCTTCCAAGAATCATAGACTCGCTCGTCATGTCACATGTTCGTTATTGTATACAAGTGTTTGGGAGTGCTTGTCATGGTGTTCTGTCAGAAATTCAAAAGGTTATCAATTTCGCTGCACGTGTTATTTCCGGAAGACGCAAATACGACCATATATCCGATGTGCTTCAGCAACTGAATACGCAACCTAAGTGTGACGTCATAAAAGTAGCATGGCATACTCAGCTGACGACGTAGTGTTAAAGGCAATAGCCCGTAAGTGTCCTCAATTCATCGGAAAGACGGCTTAGTGCTTAGTTATGTGAGTACATCACGTTATAGAAGGACATTTCCTCTATTGTTTTGAATAATAAAAAACATCGACTTATTGAAAAGAATGAAAGCGAAATTAAGCTAAGAAGAACACGTACGTTTTGGCGCACTTGTGGCAAAATTTCCTCACATAGCGTTGAATTTGCAGCTCCGTTACTGCGTCTTTAAAATTGACGGTAGATCATGTATCACTGTTGATTGTCACTCTTCAGTTGTTTTTCTCGTGCAATTTCTTAAATATAGCTTCAATTAAATACAAAAAGGCAATTACAATTCTTCTTGGTTTCCAGAAAGTTCTATAATTATGACGCATGAGTAATCACTTCTAACACGGAATTGACGAAGCAGCGCGTTAGCTTAAAACTAGCTTTAGATCTTCTTTAAATAAATGATAAAAAATAGCATTGATCCATTTCGGGCCTCTCAATGCTAAGCTTGAACGTTCATAACGCGGAAAAAACGACTTACTTTTTGTGTCTGATGGCCTTTAACACTACGCAGTCAGCTGAATATGCCACGCCGTCAGCTGATTATATCAAATGACGTCCCGACTTAGGTTGCGTATTGGCTTAATGTACCACAGCTCGTAGCATACTTCGATCTGAATCTGATCCACCAAATTTTGACTACCTGTAGACCTTCTGTCACTGGATGTCAACTCTCGTACAACCATGAAAGCTGGTTTTTTTATATCTTTTTATTAAAAAATTATGATTGTAACTAATATAGCCCGTTCAACTCCCGCCAATACTACAGATTCCTTGTTCGTCCAACTTATCAATTGCACGGCCAAGAACAAACCATGCGTAAGCGCTGCCTTTAAATATCGCGCCTCGATCTGTATACCAACTTGTAGGCGATTGCGCCAACTGATTGAGGTTGAGNGCAGTTGCTGGTATGTAACGCTGACTGTCGTGGCCAGCCAGCCAGCGGCGGTGCAGTTGCTGGTATGTAACGCTGACTGTCATGGCCAGCGAGTGGGCACTGATCCCACCTTGAACGAATTATATACAGTGTGCAATAATATGCTGTTGAATTTAATCAACGATGAGGGAGATATATGTGCACTAAATAATTTGATGTTCTTAAACTTTAGTTATTCTTTGGATGTGGTTTTTACCGCGTTCAGTCGGTGTGGTGTTGCTAGCAAGGATGAGGATGATAAAGTTACGTCACTTCGTCGGAAACCGTCACGGACGTCAGCAACATGTTTATATTTTATTGTGCACAAAAGCTTGCAACTTTTACAAAATGATATATCTTGGGAACTCGCATAAAAATATTGTCTTAAACATTTAATAGATCACATGATACAATAATTGTATGGTGACATCTAAAACAAAGTACGATCCAGTGAGGCCAAAGCTACTTGGTTTGAGGAAAATCCAAGGAAGTCTAAGATATTCCAAAAGCTTTATGTTTTGGTTAATTGTATATATGTGCGTTTTTTAAATCGTATTGTTTGAAACAATTTTGCTTAGCAAAATAAAATACAGCATGTTTTAGCCTACCTACCGCTGTAACGGCCCGACCGAGTTACAGGTACTTATTATTTACATTACGTTCTAATCTGGACTTTCTCCACAAGAGTTAAGTCCGTTATGATTCTTACGAACGATCGCTGACGAAGGTATGTAAATACATATCGAAGCTCCGATCGAACGAATTAACTCTTGTGGAGAAAGTCCAGATTAGAACGTAATTAAAACAGTAACTCCACATTATGTCTTTCCATGTATTATTTACATTGTACCTACATTTTCAAATTGTGTATGTTTCTATACTTTTGTCTTTTCTCGATATCGGATAATTGCGCATGTTCATACAAATCTTCCTATCTCGTTTATTGTTAATGCATAACGAGGATTGCTCCATTTACATTTGGTACGCCACGCCTCGCAGGGCTTCTGGTAATCACACGCCTTGGAGGGAGGGGGGACCTCGCCCCTCCCCGTATGATCTTGAAAACCACGCAACGTAGTGACAAGCAGAAAACGGTGTCAGATAGCTCCAGATAAGCTCTATCAAAAGTATGGTATTGCTTAGATCAGGCCAATACTGAGGTCATCAAAGGTCAGATTTTCCAGATTTAGGACTTTGCTCCAGAAACCCCAACATATCTCGGGAACTAGGACAGCTAGGAACAAACGGAAAGAGCAATAGAAAGCTCTTGAAACTTTCGATCGCTGTCGCGTCATCAAATTTGAGCACAGATTTAAAGTGTATTAGGCTCCAGAAGTCATCAAAGGTCAAACAAGGTGCTTTAGGCTAAACTGTTCTTCGCAAATAACTTTATACCTAGCTAGAAAGATAAAGCGATTCGTATGCCGCCATCATTTTTGTCTCGTTAAGGGACTTCAAATCATATTCATGTTGACCAGTTTAGGTCAACGGATAAATTTGACCATAGGTCGAAGTCAAGTGGCGACCCAAGAAAGTAATGTTGCATATTGGGAGACGTAACGACATAACATAACGACAAGACAAACACATTGGTACTGCTTTCATCTTTATTATGTGGATAGTTATTAACAACAAAGTGTTGGTGACCTCAGTGTTGATGACGAAATTGACACGATCTTAGGTCACCGATATCAGAAATCTGAGATGAACGAATTGTATGTACTTATAGCCATATACAATCATGCAAGTGTGAAACCGATCGGCCCAAAACTGTGGCTGGGGTACAACCGCAAACGTTTTGGAGGCATTGGGTCATCACATGACCTGGTCTGGTGACTTGACCTGACATGACTTGAGGTTAAGAATTTCACACAATGTGGGTAGTTAATTTACGAACAAGTATTAAACAATCGAAAACCTTAAGGGTGGGCGGATTTCGCCCCCTCCAAGGCGCGAGTTAACACTGCCTCCTGGTAATCGTGGACTGGAGCAGGGAGCTTGCTGCTGTCTATGGCTGCAGACCTGCAGTGTATAGTGCAATATACTGTCTGTGGCTGCAGTGCAGTACAATATACTGTCTGTGGCTGCAATGCAGTGCAATATACTGTCTGTGGCTGCAGTACAGTGCAATATACTGTCTGTGGCTGCAGTGCAGTGCAATATACTGTCTGTAGCTGCAGTGCAGTGCAATATACGTCTGTAGCTGCAGTGCAGTGCAATATACTGTCTGTAGCCTGCAGTGCAGTCAATATACTGTCTGTGCTGCCAGTCAGCTGCAATTACTGTATGTGCTGCAGTGCAGTGCAATATACTGTCTGTGGCTGCAGTGCAGTGCAATATACTGTCTGTGGCTGCAGTACAGTGCAATATACTGTCTGAAGCTGCAGAGCAGTGCAATATACTGTCTGTAGCTGCAGTGCAGTGCAATAGAGCAGGACACTTACTGCTCAATACTGCTTCCCGGAAGCGTCAGGGCGCCATCCGTGCCTGACAGGGCATCAACCTAATCTGGCACGAGACTGGCAAAATGATGAATACGCAATTCATGCATATCAACGTCGGCGAAGGGAAATAGCGATCCGCCTTCTCAAACCAGGGCCCTGTTGTTCATCTCTTATAACTCCGGCTTTTTGTCCTATCTGGGTCTTGATCATGTCAAGTTAGGATAACCTGTCATTAGCCAGTCAGTTTGGGTTGCTGATGTTTATTTTAAGAGTGCGAACGCTAAGACCGATTTTAGGGATAAAAATGCATTAAAATGTTTTTAAATCTGACTTTTTCAGCAGGAATCATGTTAGCATAGTTGGTGAATGCTAATAGAAAAGAAATCGAGTCCGTCCAAGGGCCCGGGAACGATTTCAAAGTTGGGGGGCAAAACCAAATTTGTCTAGCCAACCCATTTTTGTCGTCGGATTTCGACTTTTACTTCAACTGGATTCCTACGGGGATTTTCAAAATTAATGCTAATTTTAAAACACTTGAAAATTACAATAAATGTATTTAGTGCATGACCGAAGACTTTCCCCATTGACCATGATGTGCTTAACTGTAGCGGTGTTTTAACCCGGCAATTGGCTGGGTTCTCAGCCGAACGCCAATGGCCGGGGTGGGGCGTTTTTCGCCCCCTCGTTATCTTAATAACCGCAGCGAGACACGCAAGACTGCAATCGAAAGCTCTCAATGAGACCAGTCTAAAGCGTACGCGAAATTTTAAAAATAAGGTCATATCGTGAGTCACAGTCAGGTAGAAGATTCAAATTTAGCATTTGAGTTTTGCCATACTTTCCATCCGAAGCGATATATTCAGAACTTTAACGCACAAAGTGCCTCTCCAAGTATATGCATCTCCCGTAAAGCAAACTGAAAATGTAAGCAAAGGTCAAGGTCAAGATCAGGTCAAATCAGGTCAAATCAGTCACTGTTGGCTACAGATCATGTGACACATGTTTTATGTGTTATTTTACGCATATAACTCGATTGTAGCAGCCATTTGCACACCTGAAAAGATATAAGGTCAGGGTCACGTCATAAAAGGTCATAATTAGAAATGGATAAATACAAAAACAAAATGCAATTGTCTTATCCAGTTTTGTCTCAGCAATACAGTTCGGTACATTTATTGATGTATCTGGTCGAAAAGCCTCAAAACGTACTTTAAAAAAAAATGACGTCATAGTATTCTACTTCATAGTAACTTGACAGCAATCTTATTCAAAATCAGATATTGACTTTGAAATTTGGTTCGGTATTGCACATCATGTGGTTTCTAGACATGTTTTCCGTTTTTTTGAAAATATTAAATGTGATTTTCGGGGCATTTAGTAAAAAAAAATGGGTATTTTTATTCCGAGAATTATAAAATATTCATACCCCTTGTCATTTGCTATCTTTTGACGTTTTGGAATTGCATTTTGCTTAAGGAATGGTCTTTGTATAGCCTTTAGAGTTTAGTGATATGGCGTCAAGTCGTATGTAGTGACGTCACTAAATTTAAGTAACGCGAACACATTTTAGTTGAAATGTGCTCTAATTTTTTTAACGAAGACGTCCAATTGATGGTATGTTAAGTACCAAAGTTTCGTTTCATAACCATGTTGTGAGCTATGTCAAAATCTCGGGGGACCGTTTTCCCCCCCCCCCCCCGCAATGCGGGTTAACGTAGAAACAAACGAAAAACAATTACATCCGACAGCCATTGAAATTGCCAAGCTACGAAATTGACCTAAAAACTTGATCTAGCTTAGGCTCTAATAGGTCATAAAATCATTTTTTTTGCTTCTTTTTATCATAATAACAGATCACGCAAATACTGTTTACCCATCGTGTTTGATTCTCAATCATACCATGAAATGTCTTATTCTTTATCACGTTCAAGCTAACATCAACTTTAAAAATAATCAGGCAAGGGCACAGTGGTGACCCCAAGTAAGTCAACTGCATATCAGGAGACGTGTCTCTTGGCCCACCAACGTTGTATTTGACACTAAACTCATTTGTAAGGCATTTTGACGTTTAAGAAGAGATTTAAGTAAGCTACTGATAAGGCGATCCTGGGGAGTTCGCCACCGCCCCCTTCCCCTGGTGGCGACGACCCTGGCATTTTGCATAATATTTATTAAGCAGAACCTCGCTGACAAATAAAAAATATCAAGTACACATGAGTAAAAGTGTGATGTTTGCATATTTTTTTTCTTCAAAAAACGTACTCTTTCGATGTCTTAGGTATATATTTGTTAACGAAACATTAAGATCAGCAACGCCAAAGTTGAGGGGGCGCCGCCCCCGCGGTTTCAAAGTTGGGGGGCAAGCGCCCCCGGCTGCCCCCCCCCTGTTCCCGGGCTATGAGTCGTCGATCAGTGTAAAGACACTGTATTTAAAAAAAAAATGTTAAAACACTGAGTTATGATAGTTCCGTTGCTGATGTCGCCAGTCATAACAGACATAAGAGAGGGGAAGGGGAGGCTCATGATAGAGATTGGGTAAACCGGCTGTCTCCGCCCTCCAGATTGCGAACAAAATGGAGATTATTGTCGTAACTTTAGGAACAGCCAAGAAGTCTCGTAACTTTACGAATATTGTATATCGATGATTTCTCGAGCCAACCCGCAACCGTCTCATGGCTGGCTTGTATTTGACCAAAATTGTGTGTGACTGAATAAAATATAATATAGATGTACTACGTGGTAGTTAAAATCCCTTTTTCCATTGTGGCAGAATTGAAACGTCCAATCTTATCAAATAAGTTGGCTTTGTTAATGAAACTTTTTTTTTTTAATTGTTCTTGACTTTTTTTTAAGGCAAATCAGCATAAATGGGGTAGGCCATTTTCCAACTTACCTCTCTTGTAATATTTAATTAAAAAATTTATGTAATCTCATATTGGCGACGGAAGACCTAATGGGTCTCTTGTTTTTTGGATGTAAAATTATTATAGGTTGCGTCTCTGCGTCTACCATGGTTAAAATCAATGCAGCTGACTTGGCTGATATCCAACCATTTGCTCCGCCCCTCTCCGGAGGTCGGAAGCGCATTGGCCGAGGTCCAAGTGGGGAGGGTGCTTATCAGTTATGAGCATTCAAGCTCTACAAAGATGAGGCAACGCATCCTAAATCGATTTAGGCTCGTAAGTCAGAAGCGCCGATTGCGGACACACGCAGCCTTGGTAATGTCGTGAAGGCCAAAGCGGCTTTATTCAATGAACTTAATCAGGGCCGACCTCTGATTTCTATAACAATAACATATATAAGTCAATTAGACATCAGAGACACGAATCTGATGTTTATTTTGCTATAGCACGTCGCCTTCAAGGTCAAAATCAAGATCAAGGACGGTGAACTGTAAAAATACTAAAAGTTACCGCTGGCATGGTCAACTAGTCCACGAAAACACGAATCTGATATTTATTTTGCTATAGCACGTCGCGTCGCCTGCAAGGTCGAAATCAAGGTCAAAGGACGGGGAACTGAAAAGGTGTTAGCAGTGGCGGATCTACGGTTAGGCAAAATGGGCAATTGCCCCTCCCAAACGAAATATCGGTAGGCAAACGTACCTATGTTTTTGCCCCTCTCAAAACATTCCGAGAGGTTGTGATTCTTGTCCCGAGAAATCGTGATTTACAATCCCCACTCAAAAAGAAGCGTCGCCAAAGGTTTTCAAAGAACTTTTTACGCGTTACGCATCAATGTCATCGAACACATTAAGAGGGGGGAAATGGGGAGTAGTACTGTCTTATCTCTGGCAATGGTGGCATGGCATCGTAGTTATATTTTAACCGCCCTATTCCCTGCGGGCGGCCAGAATTACGTTTCTCATACCTCTCATTTGGGTTTACATGTTAAATGTCCTATTCAACCAGTGCAGAATAAGAGTGTGGAAAAAATGTTATTCTGCACTGTTCTTCTGCACTCTAAGAAGGCATTTAGCAGATCGCAACGCTTTCGACCTAATGGTATAGAAATACCTTTCTAAACCTGCTGGTCCCATGACTGCCAGTCTCGGGTGTCAAAATATTGGGGCACTCGACTTCGGTCTCAGTGCCAATCATTTTTAACTCCTCGACCTGGCAGTCATTTCCCAGCATCGTTCAGAAATTATAAACCTGCGTGGGGGGGGAGATTCTGCCCCCCCCCAAGAGAATCTCGAGAACCGCGTCGACCGATTTCGATGAGACAAAACACCATTCGATTTGTCGTGACGAAATATTTCTTTTGGATCTCGAAATTGCCTTTTTTGTTCAATAATGGGGGTCCAGGGGGCCAAAAAATTACGAAATTTGGGTGTTTGTTGAAAGGCATTGTGGCCATGTGATTCGACTGATTTTCATGCAAAAAACTTTTGAGCTTCCAATGTCATGCTTTTCAGTGTGTGAAAGGGACAAGTAACAAAAATAAAAATCATAGGCGTACTCAGGGATAAAAATAATAAGTGGGATTTTTAATAGCAAAATATTTAACTTTCCTTAGTGTTTGGACGTAGGAAGTCACATGTGGGCTTTATTGCTGTATTGCTAAATGTAACACTTTGCAAGGCCGGTTCAGGTAAACAACGTGGGGGGGCACCATGTGCGAAACACCTTTTTCACCCTCTTGCTATTTGAAGTAGGCTAAATTGAACGAGATATCGCCTCCCCATTTTAATGTACCTGAGTTCGCTCTGCCCAAAATATGTATAATCCAATTATGTGTGATGTACAAAGCATCGACTTAGTTTCTGACGCTTTTATTCCACCGCAAACTACGAAGGAAGTATGCGCCGCACACCCGCATTCGTAACTACCTCCCAAAAACATGAAACCCTCTGTGGCGGATCTACGGTTGAACAAAATGGACAATTGCCCCCCCCCCCTCCAAACGAATTATGTGTAGGCAGACCGCAGACGTATGGTTTTCCCCCACAAAAGGTGATCCAGCAGATTGTGATTTTTGTGTTCCGGTTAGTCGTGATTTACCTCCCCCGCTCAACAATGGCGTCGTCATGGATTCAGAACTTCAAAGCGGACACATGCCATTGGACACCTTGGGTGGGGGACAGGACGTCTTATTTCTGGCATGGGTGTCTTGCGGTAGTTATACGTAGGTAACTCCTCGGTTTATCTGCAAAAAATATTACTTATTGGTTGGGTTTCTCTCAAAACGAGATCAAAGTTAAAGTTTCGCTGTCCCGCCACACACACACACTTTTCGTGACGTTCCTACATCTCTGGGTCCCAGGACGTACCTTGGGAGGGGAGAGGGGGGGGGCACGGAGGCTCCCCTCAGCAAACATTTTTTCATGCTCCCCTGATAAAATATTTTTGTATACTAGATAAAATAGGATTTTGCTGATGACCCGTCCCTACCTCCTCACGCTCATCAAATTTTCGCTGACGAAACGCGTAGCAAAATTGTTGCCCCTGCCAAACTCGACCAGAAATCCGCCACTGGTGTCAAATAATACCGGCTCGATTGTATGCCATTTTCACAGATGTAGCTGAGGGCAAGTTCTAGCGGAATAAAGCAAATTCATACAATCGAGGTGCACTTTCCAGGTCAAAATCAAAGTCAAAGGACGGGGAACTAAAAAACGAACAGAAGTTATCACTGATATTTTTTCTCTCCAAATACTGCAGATGAGTATATATAATATAACATATATATATATATATTATATAATATATATATATTATATATATATACATATATATATATTATATATATAATACATATATATACTAGATATATTATAATATATAAATATAATATATATATAAATATATTGTTATAATACAGGGTGCGGAAGATAAATTAGGACACTTTTCAGAGCACGTTTTAGCTGATGTAAAGTTGCTTGATTAACATGGTCAGGGTATACACCGCATAAACTGCTCATTATGTGCCATCAGAGTGGTTTTTACGTTTATAGCTGTGTGCCCAAAAATGGAGGAGCAGAAAAGAGCAACCATTGTCGTCAGGTTTCGCGCCGGGTCGGCCCCGGGACAGATTGCAGAGTTCAACACAAAGGAAAAAAACTCTCCCATCGAGTCAAGAATTAATTTGCTACCAAAGTAGCTACTGGCGAGGACCCTGCAGCTGTTTCTGTGGACAAAATGGCCCACAAAATGCCAACACCGTGATGGGTATTGGGGTCATCTCCAGCGAGGGTCCCAGTTCTTTTTTGAAAAGGGCCTGAGGGTGAATGCCGATGCAAAAATCCATGTGATGGATACAGTTGTCAAGCCATGGATGAAGGGCATCGAAGAACACTGACAACGTGTTCCAACAGGACAGTGCACCCACAACGCCAAAGACGTAAGGTATGGTTTGACGAGACCTGAAGAACTCTGTACGAAAAGGACATTGACCTCTAGCTCCCCTGAACTGAGCCCTTGCGATTACTTTTGCTTGTGGCGTTTGTGAGAGGGAAGTCAACAAACACCCCCACAGCACTAAAAAGTCTCCCAATAGTAAGACCACACAATGATGGCAAACTTGCAGAAGACCATGGTGGCCAGTGTGTGCTGTCCGTTCCACAGCCTAATCAAGCGTGGTACGAAGGTTTAAAGACATATTCTTTGAGTGATCCTGGTAGCAATATACCCAGGAACATGTGTGCAAGTTTTCAGATAAATATTGTTGTTTTTCTTGAAGTTATGACATTTTTAGTGATCTCGATTTTTTCCCCTAATTTATAGTCCGCACCCTGTATATATATATATATATATATATATATATATATATATATATATATATATACTATATATATATATATATATATATATACAAATATACATAAAAAGCTCTCCGCTCTCAGCTCTGCTCTGCTCTCGCTCTCGCTCTCGCTCTCGCCTCGCTCTCGCCTCGCTCTCGCCTCGCTCTCGCTCTCGCTCTTGCTATCGCTCTCGTTCTCGCTCTCGCTCTCGCTTCGCTCTCGCTCTCGCTCTCTCTCTCTCTCTGCTCTCTCTCTCTCTCTCTCTCTCTCTCTCTCTCTCTCTCTCTCTCACTCTCTCTCTCTCTCTCTCTCTGCTCTCTCTCTTCTCTCTTTTTCTCTCTCTCTCTCTCTCTCTCTCTCTCTCTCTCTCTCTCTCTCTCCCTCTCTCTCTCTCTCTCTTCTCTCTCTCTCTCCTCTCTCTCTCTCTCTGCTCTCTCTCTCTCTCTCTCTCTCTCCCACTTCTTGTGTGCCGTGAAGTTAAATTCGAACATCAGCAACCGGCCTATTAAGTTTTAATCATACATGAAAGGGAGTGACCTCAGTTTTTACCTGTCTGTCACACTTGAACGTGTCATTGTCAATCACTAGTACGGGGGTGGGTCTACCTACGAGCTCCGCTTATGATGAAATCAGCAACGGAAGGTATCGTAATTTTAGGGTAATCGGGTCCCAGATCAGTTAGGAGGCATTTTAGCTAAAATCCCGAACAACTGGGCCCATGTTATGTAAAGGATCGTCTTCAATTTTCTCTGGAGGATGACTAACATTCATCCCGATGCAGGCTTGCATTGTTAAACACTTTGAATGCAAAATGATTGTGTAGTAGTTTGTGCGGGAGCAATAATTCACAAAACTACAAAGCAATAGCAAAACATTATTATAATGTAAATACAATACAATAATATAAAATATAACATAAAATGTAACATTACTCTACTAAAATCAAGAGAAGCACCTAAATGCACAGAGAAAATAATCCGAAAAACATGAACCAACTTATTTATATCACAATAGTCGATTACAGTATGTGGCTGATGATAGATGATGATTTCTGAAAACAACACTTATTGCTGCTTCGTTGAAGAATGATTTATATTACACATATTAATCAAACAATTGAACTAAAGCTATGTATTGTATTAATGCCTAGGAATTGGTTTCTGCTGCTTTGATTTTCACCGTGTTTTCAAGATTATTATATGCATGACAATCCAAACAATCACAACATTCGAATGTATTCGAATCACTGGCGCATTCAGAACTGTGGTTATGGGGGCCCGGGTGGTTTGTGGGAGGCCAAATCCCAAAAACTCTCACAACATTTTGAAAGCTCAATCGGTTTTCGCTTGCCTATGCCTTAGCCTTTATAGTTCATTAGTTCATTAGTTTATTAGCAGAGTTTCCTTCGTAAGAACTGTTTAGATTTTCTTCTTTGTCAGGAAATGAACTTTGCAACTTTGCGCCGACTTCAGGTGGTTTGGGGGACCATGCCCCCAAACACCTACACACACACCTACACACACACCAGTTGGCAGGTGGAGCTTTCCTTACCTGATCCACCCCATAGCCGTCTTCCGAGACTATAGCTTGGCGCGACCCGGAGTGGCCTGGTGGCACTAGGCCCAGTTGAAGACCAATGTGTTTTTGTTTTTGCCTTGTTGATGTTGAATGCCATTGCATGCCATTAGGTTGTTTTGTACCTAGCCATCATATAATATTGTATGTACATTTTTTGGAAACACCATTGATGTAGGTATGTGAATGTGATATGTAATGTAATGTTTGCAATATGTGATGTCAGATTGAGATATGCACCTATATAAGGAAATATTCACCGACCAGAGAGCGTGGGTGACATACTGACTGATGATTTTTCTAATGCGAAAATGTGTAATCTTGAAAATGCTGTAACAGCTAAAGTTTGATTATTTAATTTAGGCCACGATGTTAAATAATATTCGATTAACCATCGGATGTTCTGATTCATGAATCGTTATTGAATCAAACCCCGCAAAAAAGTTGATTTGATCAAAAAATTGTTCATTGTTGTTTCAATGTTGAATCAAGCATGAATTAGTAAAAACAAAATCATTTCTTGAATTGGAAAGAATCATTTATATTTTTGTATTCCATTAATTGAACGATAAATAAAACATTTATGTTCCAAAATAAACTGTGATTGAATCGTTCCCAAAAAGTTGAATCAATAACCAGTCTGCTACTATAACATGGATATAAGATATTCACTTTAGAAATGCAGCAAAAGCTTAAATACACGCATACAAATAGGGCTATTTTTCGACATTTCAGCTGGAATCATTAGTTTAGAAATTATCGACGACCCCTTGCCCCAAGATGTTAAGTCCCAACCACCCCGGTCAACAAATTTATCGCTGACGGCTGACGGTCTGCCCCCCCCCCCTCCCCCGCCCCTCCCCGGTCAACAACTTATCGCTGACGGCTGATGGTTTGCTGCCCCTCCCTCCTCCCACCCAACAACTTTTTGGAAACACGCCAACTGGATTTGGCCCTCCCAAAAAACGTCTGGATCCGCCCTTGATGCCAAAAACATGGCTGAGAAGTTGTGATTTTTTCGGTGAACCTGGCGTTAATCCCTCTCACTAATTGGGTAGCGAAAGGTACCGGAATTTACTGGCGGTAAGATTTGGCCAAGTCCCGTTTTTAATTTATAATTGTACTGCTACGTATCCCTCTAATGTATATCATCGAACCATCCCCACCCGAACTCTGTTCAAACCAATTCAGCGATGCCCCTGCACAGTAGCATCAGAGAGTGCGTGTGTGTGCCTGTGTATATCCAGGATCGACACGGAATAACAAACTCTCTGTCAATACAGTATACGCATGGCCACATCTAGAAGCACAAATCATCAATAATCGAGCAAATACAAAGGAGTGAGAGATCGCGTCAGGTGGCGGTCCGTGCTACGCCACTATCAGAGCACTGTCAGTATCAAACATGGTCCACAGCATAACCGACCTGTCTATCCACTATACATATCTCCGTCCTTCATCCAAGGATGAACATACCTCACTACACCCAAATTCATCTCACATACCGCTGACCGATCACTCTACTATCCTTGATCCATCATCTCTGACATGTCACTAACAACTAGGCAATCGCTGGCATCAGTGCTTCGAGCTCTGGCAAGCACTCAACGGTTTCGGCGCTACGAGTTACAATATCACGAGTATCCGGATGTACGGCTGCTTCTCCGACATCCTACAGTATACGCCAAAGCAACAACAGGCACATTGCGATGCACCAAAAACAATACCGAAATTAGAATCGCTTATGCCAATCCTGCATAAAAGTTAAAACATGCATATTTTATGTGTTCCTTTACTTGCATAGGTGCAAGGCCACCCCACAATTTGTTTGGAATGTACAGTAGCAATACAAATGACAGCGATATTGGTTAAATTGTATTTCATGGAAGTGCTCGTATCAATAAATATAGTTTTATGCATTAGTGGCATTAACGTTTCAGTTAATGAACGAGCCGAGATGGCGAGTTCTTAAATCGGATATTTAATGCCACGAGTGCATACAACGATTTAGCGCATGGCCGTTCAACGCTTTTTCAAGAGTTCAATGCAGGGTCATTGCAACTTTTTTCAAAAGAGATCAATGCAGGATCATTGACATGGGCTAAGGAGTGTAATATCACTTTCAGTTCATTAACGGCTTAAATTAAGCACCAGGTCAATGGGAAAACAGTCTTCGGCCGTGCACTAAGTTTAAGCGTCTCCGGAGCATATCCCCATGATTGGACGTAAAAAGTGCGTTGACCAAGATCAGTTTCAAGGGGACTGTTAAAGTTTTTGCTCGCGGGATAATAATTGCAGGTACTCACACAGTGTGAGTCACACTGTCAAACAAATTATTGTTGAATTAAAACAACAAATATCTGGAGTTCTGTTAATATTTCGATACTAATTTTGCAGAAGTATCGTGGACCGTTTCGAGCTCCAAGATTGGCCTCCAATTAGTAACCTAGCAACAGTAACACTACAAAGGCGAAATGCGTCATTGGCTGATATTCAGACTCAGATATCTGTGTATCAGCTCCTCTCCATATGGAGCAGGCATGCACATGGCACAACCGCAGGTGAAGGGTTGCCGGCTGTTCATATTTAGGATCAACTTAACACCGTTCGAACGCAGTTAAGTATTTTGCGTTATATTACATGAATTTGTTGGGAGTTGCCGAATAAAATGGCATTTGCATGAATAATGTCACTTATAAACTGAATTTAACAACACATGTAACTTTGCTTATTTTGTATTAAAGACTAATGAAATGCATCAACGCTGTTTGGGCCAAATGAAACATACCTATACGACAAGGGAGGATATCATCAGACAAAATATCATTCCTTATTTTCCTTGCCCGTCATTTGCTCGAAAACATTCCTACATCAAAATGTTTTAAAGATCTTGTATATACGTAAAGCCGGAAGTCATAAGCGTAGAAACAGGGGAGGCCAGTGTGCATACCCCTCACTTTTTTTTGCTTGGCGAGGAAAAATGCTGATGGTAAAACGTTCACCAAGGTGAGAAGCGCGCAAATTGCGAATATACCCTGCATGGTTGTCTCGCAAGAAGACGAAATCAAAGTTTCGCTGTCCCCCACACACATTTTTCATGACGTTCCTTCATCCCCACCGGAAGTATATTGTTCCGTTCAAGCAAACCGAAATGCCGACCTACGTTTGTAATTACTCGCTAGGTGCGTAGCATGTTTTTATTTTAGTAATAGCCGTTTTCACGATGGATTATTTTGCGCTAAATGTTTTAAAACATTTTAAAATGTTTTAAAATGTTTTGTTAGTAGCCGTTTTCACGATGGACTAATTCGCGAAAAATGTCTTAACCCTCGCCCTTATACGGTCCCGTAGGGCGAGGGTTAAAAAATCGCAAATAAGACCATCGCGAAAGCGGCTGGTACTAAAACATTTCAAAACATTTTAAAATGTTTTAAAACATTTCGCGTAAAATAATCCATCGTGAAAACGGCTACTATATCATGATTTACACAACATTGGCATATTAGGCATTTAAAGTCCGAATAATCAACTGTTTGTCAGTGTGAACAAAGGACACTTTGGGTGTTGTTTTTTTAATATTTATCGGACTTGTAATTAAATCGACCTTGTTATTTATGTTGACGTATTTAGCTCAACATAGAAATAATACCTAGTTATACGTCAAGTGGAGAACCAATCATATCATGTTGCATATTAAGCACAGCGGTGCTGGTTTCACTTATCTGTGTTCTGTCGGAAGTTATTGATGACAAAGTGTGCATGACCTCACATGACCTCCGGTGACTCTGTAGGGCTTTGAACAAAAATCGCATCTGGATCATCAATAGGCGTGTTTACATCGCACTAAATATATTCCGCGGAAAATTTTCCACGATATTCTTTGTACATTTTCGGCCGTAATTTCCCTAGATTTTGGGTACAGTTATTCCGATCTACTTTCTTACGCGTGTCTGCTCGCGTGTCGTTTGCTGCGCCTATGCGACGAGATCAAATTATGGCCTTTCCGCGATTGTGGAAAATTTTCCGCGGAATATTTGAGTGCGGTGGAAACAGGCCTAGTATTGGCTTATGATTACATGATCTAGAAGAAATAGGACGGATATAATGCGTATCTGCCGAAGAGGAAGTATTTTACAATTTGCAATTTTATTATAATGGGAAGGTTCACGAAATGCGACCCGAACTGGGGTCACCGAATATACAAATCCAAGACATGCAAATTGTAGGTAGCTATGACGTTATTAAAACTTGTACGTTCGAAACCGATTAGCCTAGCACTGTGGCTGGGATTGCAAATATTGTGGAGCACGATACTTGGTCAGGTCACATGACCTGGCCTGGTGACCTGACCTGAGATGACCCGAGATCAATTATCTTACACAATGTGTGCAATTATTCACAAACAGCAGTTTCCCAAAAATTTGATGCCGGTCACTGGCATTTTTCCGATAAGTATCTCCAGATCCACTGGCATTGTTGTCTTGTTCGTTTAACAGCTTTCGCATCATCAGAAAACATCCCTCTAATTCAGACCAGAACTGCGCTGAGAGTCGTCTCCGATCGGAGGAAAAAGCTGTTCTTGGGAGGTGATCACAACAACACCAGTCTAGCTTCATAACTATCGTCAGAAAACGCCACATACCAGCCATATCACTGTCATCAATAATTGCCACATAACCAGGCCATATCACTGTAATCGGTATAGCCACATACCTGCAGGTGCTGCACCCTAAGACTCAATCATCATCATCAAACAGTCCGACTGAGCAATCCACCTACTCTTCTGGTGGACACAATTTGACATCAGGCCTGATCGAAATCGTCTTTCCTCGTCCAAGGGTATCATTTTTGGGGGACAGCATGTAAATGAAATAAACGTTACTCTGAGCAATTTATTAGTGAAATAAGTATGTACCACAAAATTAACCTTATGTAATAATATGCTAAATATTAAAAGAGAATATACAATATTAAAGAAAAAGAAAGTAAAATACAAATAAAAATAATAGGAGAAATTTAATGAAAATTGATATTCTTTTAATTATGTATACATGCTATGAGCTTGAGGTTAATTTTAAATACTATATAACAGCATTTAGGTTGCAAAGCGCCAACAATTGTGATTAGCAACACAAATATCAATAAATATGATACCAATTGACAATGCTACTGGCTAATTGATATCCCTTCTGCCGGTTGGGCACTTCAGTTCCCAACTACAATTTAACAGTCTGTCATTCACACGACTTACACATGGCTGCAGATTTTCCACTTTGCACATGAACATACAACGCTCTGCTATTCGAAAGTAACCTTGTATGTCATTGGACAAACTACAAATATAAAAAGATAACTTTTTTCCCGCCATGCCATCTCCCGTTTTCAGCGCACCAGACGCAGACAGACCTCGGCTACCGCCTCTGACGAAATATGATTACCGGACTCTTACTCGACCGTCGGTTGTCATTCATGACCTTAAAGTGATTAAGCATCAACACACGTTTCACGTCAAACAACTCGTTAGAGACTTCCGAGAAGGGATGAGCTGTGATAAGCACTATAGTGCCCGAGCGACGTTGACCCGCGTTTGACCCTGGGGGCAAATATTGTCACCTATAATGGGTTCTCGCGATAGCTTACAACACAATAGCGCTATCAACTTGAAACTTCGTGTACATTTCCCACATTCATTTTACATTTCATGTAAACATATGGTATTTCGCAGATTAATTTTTGAGATAGGTATAACAAAGTTACTGATGTTACTGAACAATCACATCGATTTGACGATAACATTAGCTAAACCTAGACAGGCCGTACGAAGACCACGTTTTGACTGCAGGTAAAATAAAATATTGCTAAAATTATAATCGATAACCTTATCCTCATAATGCCGATTTTTGGTTATCCAAAGACAAATTAATGAGAGTTTTCGGCTTGCGCCTTCGTCAGCCATAAACGTATTTTTTTGTTTTTTTTATTTTTTTTAGGGATCCATGTAAAAAAAGGCTGACGAAGGCGCAAACCGAAAGCTTTCATTAATTTGACTTATGTTTAAAAAATCGGCATTATGAGAATAAGGTTTTGGAATATAATTTTAGCAATGTCTAACATTTCCCTCAAAACAGTGTTGAAACAATTACAAGAAAAATAAAATAGTTAAAATATAGAACATGTCAGGGCCTACAAAAATGCCTTTTATATTTTGGAATTATGACAAAAAATGGGGGAAAATGATCATCAAACAAAAAAAGAAATTAATTTAATTTAAAAAAACGTTATACATGCTGAAGAAATACATACTCAAAATACGCAAACCAAATTCAAAACAATAACCGTTTTAACTATGGATTACTTTGCGCGAAATGTTTTAAAATATTTTACAATGGTTTAAAAGTAACCGATCATTGATTGTTTTTGACGAATGAGCAAGAATACCCACTCAATTTTACTTCGTATTGACTGGTAATGTATGCAATTTTGTCTTTACTTAAAGCAATATTACCGTGCGCTTACCCGCGCGGGCGTAGTGGTCTCTGCCGAAACCGCGGCTAGGGGGGGTAAATATGACCCCCTCTTATCTCCGAACAATAACCGCAGCGAGGACGCGCAAGGCCGGCCGATCGAAAGCTCCTCAATGAAACGAATTCAATGCGATACCCGAATTTTTCAAGTTAGGTCAAATGTAAGGTCACGGTCAGGTCACATGAAAGTCGAGTTAATTGAGTTAAGTGGTTCATACTTTCAATTAAAATCCTTTGATTAAGACTGTCAATTCACATAAACGCTCTAAAAGGGTAATACATCTATTGCATTGAAGTAAAAGGTTGAAATTGCATGCAATGTCCAGGTTCAAGCGTCAGTGTCACAAAAGGCACTTCCACGATGAGGTCAAATAAAGCCTGTGACACATGTTTTATGGTTCCATTATGCGTAAGGATCGATAGAAACAGTCATTTTTTACAACTTTGACCCCGTCAAAGGTAAGATCAGGTCATCTAAGGTCAAAACTGAAAACTGACGAATATGAATAAGACAATGCATTTCTAGGACAGTTTTGTCTCATAAACACAAAAAATGACATCTATATATTTGTATCAGGGTAAAAAAAAGGTATTTTGAAAAATGATGTCATTACCTACTTATGCTTGGAGAGCAATCAGTCACTGAAAACGAAGCTAATTACGTTGAAAATTCGGTCTGGGTATTCATTACACTTGGATTCTTCAATTATTTATATATTTCCGGTTTTTAGATACTTTGAAAATTTTCAGATTTTTGGGGAAAAAATCTGGAAAAAAACAATTTTTTTTTTTGATTTTGGGCGGGTCAAAACCCAAAATTTGAAATCCGAATTTAGGGTCTTTGTAAAGAGGGGGAAAAGTTTTTTAAATTTTTTCGCCTTTTCCTATACAGTTGTTGCGTTTGCGATTGCTTTAAAGCTATGTTTTCTACGATTGCTCAAACATTTAGTCGTTATTTCAAACCAAAAATGGCATGACATGACGTCATCAAAAACGTCATTAATCTCCCAAGGGTTCTCAATTTTTTCGATGATGTTTTTTAGGTTAGACGTCAATTAATGCTGGATAAGGTACTGAAACTTTGACGTCGTTATCTGTTAAACCGTTTTAAGTTATTGCGGAAATAACGTGAGGGGGAATATTTACCCCCCTACGCCGCCTGGTTAAGTAAACTTAAGAGGGTTGCGGTGTCTATACCAAGGTTACCTATACGCTGGACAAAAGCTCACCGCCAAAATGGCTCATGCGTTTTCCTTGCCGGTAACTGGCAATCCCAATATATCACAACTTAAATGGCGGGGCGGGGGGGGCTTCCCCCCCCCACATTTGCATTATATTGTAAAATGTAGTTTTTGTGTTATTATGCATAATATATTTGATACAAAATATGCCGGGATGATTTATGATGTGCTGGTTGAGTGAGTGTGTTTTCTTGTGTAGGCCAGTAGAAAAAGAACATGCTGGAAAAGTCCCTATTCTTGCCTCAGCGCCATTACCATGTTTTGCTGGAACTAAAACAGACTGTTTTCTCCACTGGACGTCAATACTAGCCTTGAAGCTGGTGTGACGTCAGCGACTATATGTCGACGCATTTCTGAGTCGCCGGAGTCGAAACCTTAAAACGTATCGTTACTGTAAAATTAGCTTTTTGTTAGCTCTGGAGAAAAAAAGCGCTGACGTCAGCTCCTGTACGGTTCAACTTCTTTTCCCAAGTTACCGATTCCATACGGATTGAGTTGCTAGGTACTGAATTAACTTGCAGCCAGAGTCAAATAGAGTCTGGCCTGATGTAGACGGATACCAGTTGGCTCTGGTCTGGCCGGTGTATACAGATTACTTCAGTTTGCACGCTGTGGGCGGCTATTTTGAGCGGGAAGACAAACTAAAAAAATCGGGCGCAACTAAATGACATTGCACACCAAAGCAGATGAAGCTTTTTTACCATCCATTACCACTTTTCGTTTAATAATTTTAACTTGCTGACATGTCGGCATCATCGTTCAGTTTATGACAAGCCATTATTCTGCAAAAACTGCTATTTTGTTGAGCAGCAAACTGGTGAAGTCTCCAGGTTGATAAATGTTTTTGTTGAAAGTTGGCAACATGTTTACTACTGCACATCTGCTGTGTGAAGTCACACAGCTGTGCTGTGTGACAGCTGTGTGAAGTAGAGGGGCGCAAGCAGGGGGGAAAGGGGCACGTCCCTCCTTCCCATTTGGGACCGAACTTCTTCACAAAAGAATTAATGCGACGACGTCCCTTTTACGTTTTTTGGGGGACCCTGCCAAAATAGTTGTGGCCTAATCTGTGAGGGTTTGTTGAATTTACGCGATTTTTTTTGGGAGGGGGGCATTTGCTGAAGGGGCCCCGGGATGTCTACGGTCTGGCTGCGCCTCTGGTAAAGTATGTCATTTATGCTGGCTCGCCCTTCCTGGACTCGTGATCCCTGGTACTGAGGTCCCTGTTGTTATCCTCGCTGATGTCCCTGCTGTGATATTACCAGGGATATCACAGGGAGGTGATGTCTGTGATGTCTGGTGATGTCTGTGATGTCTGGTGATGGGAGGTGATATCTGTATCTCACAGCCTACCCCTCCCCTCCCATGGTGCGGATGGATAAACCCTCCAGTGACTCGTGGTCTCCGGTATGTTCAGTTCATCAGCTGAGCACGCCGATGGTTCAGCCGCTGTTGGTAATCCTCTGGCTGTGAGCATTAGTAGCTCAATCGGCACGGCCCACCTCTTCTCATCGTCCTCGTGCCTCGTCTCGTCTCCATGGCCCACCTCGTCTCGGTGGCCCACTCGTCGGCCACGGCCCCACCTCGTCGGCACGGGCCCAAACCTCGTCGCACGGCCCACCTCGTCGGCATGGCCCACCTCGTCTCGGTGGCCCACCTCGTCGGCACGCCACCTCGTCGGCACGGGCCCACCTCGTCGGCACGGGCCCACCTCGTCGCATGGGCCTGCCTCTGCACGCCCACCTCGTCGGCATAAAGCCCACCTCGTCTCGGTGGCCCCACCGTCGTCGGCACGGCCCACCTGCGTCGCATGGCCTGCCTCGTCTGCACGGCCCACCTCGTCGGCACGGGCCACCTCGTCTCGGTGGCCCACCTCGTCGGCACGGTCCACCTCGTCTTGCACGCCCACCTCGTCTGCACGGCCCACCTCGTCGGGCACGGCCCACTCGTCGGCACGGCCTCCTCGTCGGCACGGCCCCTCGTCGGCATGGCCAACCTCGTTCAAAAGCGTGTACAATGTGCTAACAACAAGGTGACGTTAACACGGCACTGACATCAGGGGGTGATTGGTGTTACGTTTATTACGGCATTTGGTATATATGTGACAATACATATGTAGGTATACGTAAAGACGAATATTTATATACGTATACGCATCAACACTTCTTGTTTTCGTCATTTATGCTTCTTTGTTTGTGTTATTTAGGTACTTGTTTATATTTTAAAGAAATTTGACAATCATGTACCGCCATAACATTGCAAAAGGAATGGCACAAGCATTTAATGTCAGATCAGCAATAAACATAAGGTGCTTAAAGATGTAATTTGCATTGCTAAGTCTGTCGTAATTAACCCGCGCGGCGTAGGGTTTCTCGCCGAACGCGCGGCGTAGGGGATATTACCCCCTCTTTATCGCCCGAACCAAGAACCGCAGCGAGACGCACAAGGCGGCGATCGAAAGCTCTCAATGAAACAATCGAATTGGCATACCCGACATTGTTCAAGTTAGGTCAATGTAATCTGTCACGGTAGGTCATTGGAAAGTTGAGTTAATTGATTAATGGTTCTACTTTCAAGTAAAATCTTTGATTAAGACTGCAATGCACATAAAGCTCTCAAAGTGTAATACATCGTATGCATTAAGTAAAAGGAAATTGCATGCCAAATGTCAAGCGTCAAGGTGAGGCACAAAAGTCACTGTCACGAGAGTGAAATAAAGCTTGTGACACATGTTTTAGGGGTTATTTCGCACGTAAGAATCGATAGAAACAGTTCATTTTACAACTTGAACCCGTCAAAGGTCAATATCAGGTCATCTAAGGTCAAAACTAAAAACTGACTAATATGAATAAACAATTTATGTTTCTAGGCTAGTTTTGTCTCATAAACACAAAAATTAAATTTATATATCTGTATCAGGTCAACAAATTCCATAAAACGTTATTTTCAAAAATGACGTCATTACCTACTTATGCTTGGAGAGCAATCAGTCACTGAAAAATTAAGCTATTACTTTTGAAATTTGTCTGGCGTATTCATTACACTTGGTTCTCCTATATATATTCCGTTTTTTAGATACCTTTTGAAATTTTTAATTTGCGGGAAATTTCTGAAAAAAAAAAGTTTGGTTTGGATTTGGGGGTCAAAAACCCAAAATTAGGAAATTCAAAACTTGTGCCATCTGTAGAAAATTAAATTTCCGTTCTGTTACAGTTCTGTTGTCGATTTGCCTTTAAAGCTATGTTTTCTACGATGGTCAAACAGTTTCGTATTTAACCAAAAATGGCATGACATGACGTCATGAAAACGTCATTATCTCCCCAAAGTCTCAATTTTTATGAGGGGGGTTTTTTTTGAATACGTCAAATTGATGCTGGATAAGGTAATGAAATTTGACGTCGTATCTGTTACCGTTTTTCAAGTTATTGCGGAAATACGGGAGGGGGGTAATATTTACCCCCTCCCCTACGCCGCGCGGTGTTAAAGCATGGCCATGAGGTCGTGTTACATTGTACTTATTACGTATATTATATTACATAAAATAGCACCTAAGTCTATTCCCGAAAATTTTGTAAAATGACATCGGAGAATTCAAACTAGATTATTGGAATGCAAATTATTGCACGTTTCTTACACATTGAAGAACGTCAGGCTGTTTACAAAACTGGTTGGTATTTAGTTCAAGATTTTCAATAGGATTGAATTATTGCAGAGAGCATTGGAACCACTTCAGATGTATTTTGTTTTTAGAATGTTTAGGATTTAAATATTTGATCTTTTAAGCACGTCACATCCATTGCTGATCGGAAGTAAACTTCTGTACCATTTCCCTTGAAATGCAAGGGAGGTAAACAATATATAATTGCTTTTAATAAAAATAAACTTGTGCTTAAATATCACAAACTAATTTACAAATATTAATGACGAAAACAAGAATAGCTTGATCTGTTGTTTAGCGAATAGGAAATTGTACTGCACCAATGTGCTACCAGCTACTACAACACTCGATAAAGGAACGCAGCTGACCTGGAAAATGTCACCCTGCCGCATTCCATTACGCACACATCATCTTTGACACAACATAACATTTATCCTGTGATTGGCTAAGAGTGTATCGACATGGTGCTCTCCTGATAATAACTGTCATCCAATTGTTGACACTTGACATGCCAAATATGTTGCATTTCTCAGTGATTTTTGCAAGAGTGTATTGACATAGTGCTATCCTGATTACAACTGTCCTCCAATAGTTGACAAGCCAATATGCTGCATTTTCTCAGTGATTTTTTGGCATTTAGTCGATTAGGTAGAACAATATGTAGCGATGATAAGTTGGTGCTAATTGACAGAAACTACGCCGCGTGAACGCGTGACTACACGTCTGATACAAAAAGGACACAATTGAAGCCAGTGCATGTCTTGAGCGGAATCATGCCCTCTCCCTGACCGGTTTTATTGGCAAAATGTAATCACGTTTGGTTATAACGCTGGCATCTGAGAATTATGTTATTTTGATGCAAATTTTGTGTCTGAAGAAGCAATAATAGTTTACATCAGTGGATTCCAGTGTTCTGTGCCTGGAAAAACAATGGGATCTAGAGCAAGGTGCTGCGATATATGGCAAGATATTGGCATACTTTACTTTGTATGACATTGTATTTAACATTCTTGCATACCTAACTTCCGGAGCCTTTTCATATTGTTCCAAAATATTTTCTTATTAGGTGTCGAATGCAATACACATTTGTATACAATAAAGTTAATATCATTTATTGGATTTAACAATGAAATAAACAACTGATTTATGATTTATGATTTATATTTTTATAAATTGTATTGCATTATCAATGCTCAGAAAATAATTGTAATACATTTTTAAACATTCAAAGTAATGAGGTGCTCTACAGAGGTATGTTTCAGAAATAAGATGTTATTAAAACATCTAAGTAACAACTGCGAACGTTTTTCTGCACGTCTGTTAGCGGACACGCAAACAACAACAGCACGCTTGCTATAACGATGCCCGTTAATATCGTAACGATGTCCATCAAATCGTATACAGATCGTAACGATGTCCATCGCACCGTACGTAAAACCTAAAGGGTGATCATTCGTTATGGCGGCGCAGTAGTCTACTTAAAATGCCACTCGGTTTGGTTGATTGCCTTGACTCAATTACGACGAACCTGGACGGTTAATGGTCTCCGGGAAGTCGTTGTGTTTGCCGTGGACCGTAGGAGCAACGTTACGGCGGCATGATTGGATTGAAGTGGCTCACTTGTGTCACCAGGCTTAGTGGTGATGCCGATAGAGTGGCAATTATATGTGGCTGAATGTGAGTACAGATAGAGTAGCAATTAGAGGTGGCTGAATGTGGGTACAGAATAGAGTGGCATTAGAGTGGCTGAATGTGGGTCAGTAGAGTGGAAATTAGAGTGGCTGAAATGTGGGGTACAGATAGAGTGGGCAATTATAGGTGGCTGAATGTGGGTACAGATACAGTGGCAATATATGCTGAATGTGGTACGAGATAGAAGTGGCAATGTAGAGGGTGGCTGAATGTGGTCAGATGAGTGGCAATGTGAGTGGCTGATGTGGGTACAGTAGGAGTGGCAATTAGCGGTGGCTGAATGTGGGGTACAGATAGAGTGGCAATTAGAGCTGGCTGAATGTAGGTACAGATATAGTGGCAATTAAAGGTGGCTGAATATGGGTACAGATAGAGGGGCAATTAGAGGTGGCTGAATGTGGGTACAGATAGAGTGGCAATTAGAGTTGGCTGAATGTGGGTACAGATAGAGTGGCAGTTAGAGGTGGCTGAATGTGGGTACAGATAGAGGTGGCAATTAGAGTTGGCTGAATGTGGGTACAGATAGAGTGGCAATAAGAGGTGGCTGAATGTGGGGTAGCAGATAGAGGGGCATAGGGTGGCTGAATGTGGGTACAGATAGAGGTGGCAATTAGAGGTGGCCTGGAAATGGTGGGTACAGATAACAGTGGCAATAAGGGCTGAATGTGGTACAGATACGTGGCAATTAGAGGTGGCTGAGTGGGTACGATAGAGGGGCAATTAGAGGTGCTGAATGTGGTACAGATAGGTGGCAAATTATAGTTGGCTGAAGTGTGGGTACAGATAGAGGTGGCCAAATTACCGGGTGGACCAAAAAGGATGGAAAGCATTTGAAACTGATATAAAAACATAAATTACATTCAAGGCAGACGGGTCACAGTGGCATATTCGGAAAAGCCCATTTCATGGAAAATTATGTTCAACACCAGAGCCACTGGCTACGGACATCATTTATGGTACAAAACACTCACAGACTTAAGATGGTCATTTACAGCACATTTTCTATATGGCCCCCATCACGGGACAGGCACAGTTTGGCCCGCGTCTTGGATGACTCCTATGGCTCAGCGGCACATGTCTACCGATATGGCGACACACAGCCCTGGTTACGGCTCTTTTCACGTCGTCCAGGTTCTTCGGACTCTTTTTGTATACCTGGCCTTTCAGGTGACCGAAGAGGAAGAAATTTATGGTGGTCAGATCCGAAGACATGACCGGCCAGGCATTCTTCGCGCCGCGGAAGATCACGCGGTACCTAAATTGCTTTTTCATACATTTCATTGTCTTCCTGACTGTGTTTGGAAGTGACCCGTCCTGCTGAAGCCACATGTACTTCATGTCTTTGTCATGTTTGTCGTTGGCACGCCTCCTGAATTGATCAAGTAGCGCCGGATAGCGCTCCTGATTGACTGTCGCTGTCATGCTGTTGGACTCTTGGAACCAATAGGGCCCGATGACGGGAGGCCAGAGCCGACCCCCCCTGAGCAAAATCCTGGCTACGTGCCTGACGCGGTACCTGAATTGCTCTTTCATATACATTTCATTGTCTTCCTGGCTGTGTTTGGAGGTGATCCGTCCTGCTGAAGCCACATTTACTTCATGTCTTTGCCATGCTTGTCGTTGGCACGCCTCCATAATTGATCAAGTAGCGCCGGATAGCGCTCCTGATTGACTGTCGCTGTCTTGCTGTTCGACTCTTGGAACCAATAGGGCCCGATGACGGGAGGCCAGAGACGGGAGGCTGCTCAACGCACACCAAGCGGTAACCCTGCTGCTCTGCAGCGGCTTCTTCTTTACCATGTCAGGCTAATCGCTTAACCAAAAATAGACTTTTCTGGGAATTGTCGTTGCCGTCCGAATCAAAATGTGCCTCATCCGAAAACCAGATGTTGTGGGCAAAGTTGAGATTGAACTACTTTGGCTTTTTCTTCCTTACTATACGGAAACATTGCTCACAATAATAAAACATATGTCAAACAAATTTCCATGAAACTAAGCACATGCATACATAAAATCATGTGAATTGCTTGAACGGTTTTTCCATGGTGAAGAAATCAAAAGTTTCCATCCTTTTTGGTCCACCCGGTACAGCGTTAGAGCTGTCTGCCACCGTGTCCCCGCTGGATACCGCTCCCGGCAATATCTGCCTCATATGTGCGGCGGCGGCGGCACGGTCTCGTAACTCGGCCCGCTGCCTCTCCGTGGTATGGTCCTAGGAGGAGTATTCAGGGGGGACATATTGGACCGCCTCTCCGTGGTATGGTCCTAGGAGGAGTATTCAGGGGGGACATATTGGCCCGCTGCCTCTCCGTGGTATGGTCCTAGGAGGAGTATTCAGGGGGGACATATTGGACGGCCTCTTCCGGTTTGGTATGGTCCTAGAGAGGAGTATTCAGGGGGACATATTGGCCCGCTGCCTCTCCGTGGTATGGTCCTAGGAGGAGTATTCAGGGGGGACATATTGGACCGCCGCGCCAGGCGGCCCGCTGCCTCTCCGTGGTATGGTCCTGGGAGGAGTATTCAGGGGGGACAATATTGGACCGCCGCGCCAGGCGGCCCGCTGCCTCTCCGTGGTATGGTCCTAGGAGGTGTATTCAGGGGGGACATATTGGACCGCCGCGCCAGGCCGCTGCCTCTCCGTGGTATGGTCCTAGGAGGAGTATTCAGGGGGCACATATTGGACCGCCGCGCCAGGCCGCTGCCTCTCCGTGGTATGGTCCTAGGAGGAGTATTCAGGGGGGACATATTGGACCGTCGCGGCCAGGCCGCTCCTCTCCGTGGTATGGTTCCTGGAGGTGTATTCAGGGGGGGACATATTGACCCCGCGCCAGGCCGGCCGCTGCCTCTTCCCATGGTATGGTCCTAGAGGGAGATTCAGGGGGACATATATGACGCGCGCCAGGCGGCCGCTGCCTCTCCGTGGTATGGTCCTAGGAGGAGTATTCAGGGGGCACATATTGGACCGCCGCGCCAGGCGGCCCGCTGCCTCTCCGTGGTATGGTCCTAGGAGGAGTATTCAGGGGGCACATATTGGACCGCCGCGCCAGGCGGTTTTGAGCGACAGTGTCGCAACTATAAAGAGCTTATCGGAAACAGAGGCTGCGGCATCACGCGCTCTGACCAGTTATCGGAGGAGGGCGTGCCGGTATCTGTAATCCGCCTGTGGCACCCTGCTCCGTGGGACCCTGCTCTGTGTGACCCTGCTCTGTGGGACCCTGCTCCGTGGGACCCTGCTCCGTGGGACCCTGCTCCGTGGGACCCTGCTCTGTGTGACCCTGCTCTGTGTGGGACCCTGCTCCGTGGGACCCTGCTCCGTGTGACCCTGCTCTCAGGGACCCTGCTCCGTGGGACCCTGCTCCGTGTGACCCTGCTCTCGTGGGACCCTGCTCCGTGGTGACCCTGCTCTGTGTAAGGCCCTGCTCTGTGTGGGACCCTGCTCCGTGGGACCCTGCTCTCAGGGACCCTGCTCTGTGGGACCCTGCTCTGTGGGACCCTGCTCTGTGGGACCCTGCTCTGGTTGGACCCTGCTCTGTGGACCCTGCTCTGTGGGACCCTGCCTCTGTGGACCCTGCTCTGTGGGACCTGCTCCGTTGGGACCCTGCTCCGTGGGACCCTGCTCTGTGGACCCTGCTCTGTGGGCGGACCCTGCTCCGTGGGACCCTGCTCTGTGTGGGACCCTGCTCTGTGTGGGACCCTGCTCCGTGTGGGACCCTGCTCTGTGTGGGACCCTGCTCTGTGTGGGACCCTGCTCTGTGTGGGACCCTGCTCCGTGGGACCCTGCTCCGTGGGACCCTGCTCCGTGGGACCCTGCTCCGTGGGACCCTGCTCCGTGTGACCCTGCTCTCAGGGACCCTGCTGTTGGTGTGACCGCTGTCGGACCTCTCGGGGCTGACCTGGGACCTGTCGTGTCGGGGGCCGGACCTGCCACGGTCGGCCGTCATCTCGGGCACATCCACACCATACAGGCGACAGACGGTGACACACAGGATGGGCAGCGCGCCGCGCAGCTCGGTCAATAGCGGCGGCCGAACAGACGGGGCGCGGCCGCTGAACAGATTGGACGCGGCGGCTGAACATATTGACGTGGCGGCTGGACAAGATGGACGCGGCGGCTGGACAGATTGGGACGCGGCGGGCTGAACAGTATTGAGACGCGCGGCTGGCAGATTACGACGCGGCGGCTGAACAGATTGGGACGCGGCGGCTGAACAGGATTAGACGCGGCAGCTGAAGAGAAACGGGCGCGGAGGCTGAACAAGACGAGGGCGGCGGCGGATCCCTCTCAACAGATTGGACGCGCCGGCTGAACAGATTGGACGCGGCCGCTGAACAGATTGGACGCGCGCTGACAGATTGGACGCGGGCGGCTGGAACAGATTGGACGCGGCGCTGAAACAGATTGGGACGTTGGCGGCTGGACAGATTGGACGCGGCGGCTGGACAGATTAGACGCGGCGGCTGGACAGATTGACGCGGCGGCTGACAGATGGACGCGGCGGCCTGGCAGGATTGGACGCGGCGGCTTGAACAGATTAGCGGGCGGCGGCTGAACAGATTGGAGCGCGCTGAAACAGATTAGACGCGGCGGCTGAAGAGACGGGCGCGGCGGCTGAAGAGACGGGGCCCGCGGAGGCTGAACAGGACGGGCGCGCGCTCAACAGATTGGACGCGGGCGCTGAACAGATTGGACGCGTCCGCTGAACAGATTGGACGCGGCCGTGAAACAGATTGGACCGCGGCGGCTGAACAGATTGGACGCGGCGCTGAACAGATTGGGACGTGGCGGCCTGGACAGATTGACGCGGCGGCTGGACAGATTAGACGCGGCGGCTGGACAGATTGCACGCGGTCGGCTGAAAACAGATTGGACGGCGGGCGGCTGACAGATTGACGCCGGCGGCGGACAGATTAGACCGCGGCGGCTGAAACAGATTGACGCGGCGGCCTGAACAGATTAGACGCGGCGGCTGAAGAGACGGGAGCGCGGAGCTGAACAGACGGGGCGCGGGCGCTCAATCAGAAATGGGACGCGGCCGCTGAACAGATTGGACGCGCGCTGAACAGATGACCGCGGCCGCTGGAACAGATTGGCACCGCGGCCGCCTGAACAGATTGGACGCGGCGGCTGACACCAGATTGGACGCGGCGGTGAACCAGATTGGACGTTGGCGGGCTGGAACAATTGGGACGCGGCGGATGGACAGATTGGACGTCGGCGCTGAACAGATTCGGAACGCGGCGGCTGAACAGATTGGACGTGGCGGCTGGACAGATTGGACGCGGCGGCTGGACAGATAAGACGCGGCGGCTGAACAGATTGACGCGGCGGCTGAAAGATTAGGACGCGGCGGTCTGAACAGATTGGACGCGGCGGACCTGACAGATTAGACGCGGCGGCTGAAGAGACGGGGCGCGGAGGCTGAACAGACGGGGCGCGGCGGCTGAACAGATTGGACGCGGCGGCTGAACAGATTGGACGCGGCGGCCGAACAGACGGGGCGCGGCGGCTACTGTTGCTGTGTGTCGCTACTAGCGGGCCGGCTGTGACCCCGTCAGGCTGGCTGCTCAGACAGCAGACAGCAGATAGGAGGCAGCCGGTAGCCGTCAGCAGACAGCCGTCAGCAGGCAGTCGGCAGCCGTCAGCCGTCTGATGAAGCACACCCGCGACCGATTATCTGTGTGTATACGGATGGGTTTTCCGTCAGCACATACCGACGGAGGCGAACGGATCATCAGAGGTACCCTGGGCCGGACGTGCAGCCGGACATTCTCACAAGGCAGAGCCGCCTGGGCTGACATTCTCACAAGGCAGAGCCGCCTGGGCTGACATTCTCACAAGGCAGAGCCGCCTGGGCCGTACATTCTCACAAGGCAGAGCCGCCTGGGCCGGACATTCTCACAAGGCAGAGCCGCCTGGACCGGACATTCCCACAAGGCAGAGCCGCCTGGGCTGACATTCTCACAAGGCAGAGCCGCCTGGGCCGTACATTCTCACAAGGCAGAAGGGAGAGCCGCCTGGGCTGACATTCTCACAAGGCAGAGCCGCCTGGGCCGTACATTCTCACAAGGCAGAGCCGCCTGGGCCGTACATTCTCACAAGGCAGAGCCGCCTGGGCCGGACATTCCCACAAGGCAGAGCCGCCTGGGCTGACATTCTCACAAGGGAGAGCCGCCTGGGCTGACATTCTCACAAGGCAGAGCCGCCTGGGCTGACATTCTCTCAAGGCAGAGCCGCCTGGGCCGGACATTCTCACAAGGCAGAGCCGCCTGGGCTGACATTCACACAAGGCAGAGCCGCCTGGACCGGCTCAATAGTGGCACCGAGTGGTGCCTGATACTTGACACCGCACGTTTCATGTCTCATTATTATGGGCCGTGCCGCTGAAACTCAACTTGACAAATGTCGGGTGGATATCGCTGTTTAAAAGTCGCCTTAAAAGCACATCTCTCCCGGGGAGATATCGTACATTCCGGGCGGTCGTCCGGCGGCCGGGATGACGGTGTGCCGCTTGGATACGTGATCCGACTGCGGGGTAACGCCAGCCGCCCGAACTAGAACAGTTCACGTCACCCGGGCACGGCAACTCGCCACGTTTTCTATAAACGCCAGCAAACGTCACAGGGGCGGTCATTAATGCAAGCCCTGCCGCATGCAAAACTTAATGACATTTTCCAAATGGATTATTTTGGTGTCATTAAAATAGCATCACTTCCAATGTTTGCAAAGTATAATGCCTGTTATTATTTGTCACTCTGCGTCAGGTTTGCACCCGTGCCTCTCGACGCTGCGGGCCGTGACCGTGCTGCTGCCCATGGGCGGCTGTGCCTGACGAGCCGGACTGCTCCTGACTGTCTGAAGCCCGGCCCGGCCCGGCACGTGCGGCCGGCGGCTGACACCTACAGTCTACACCTTGTGGGTGGTGTTAGAGTGTGGGACCGCTCAGGTCGGGGGTCAGATAGAGAATGAAGTCGGCAGTCAGGTCGCCAGTCAGTTCGCCATTGGGTCAGGTTGTGGGTGGGACCGCCGTGGTGGAAGGGTCCGCGGGGTGCCCACCCACCTCCAGCGTTTCCGTGACTGTCGCGGGCCTCCCTGACGCCGGTACCGCTGCCTGCCAGTCGCGGCGCCCTGTTAACAGTCGGCCGTAAATAACCCACAGACGGGCCGTGAAGTCGGCGGTGGCATGGACCACCTACCTCCTCCCGGCTGCGGTTACCTTTGGTCGCCTCAGGCTCAGACCTGGCGCCTTCGCATACTGCAGTATACTGTCAGTCACAGTGGAGCAGCAATTATTAATCGTACTTAGAGTTGCAGAATTGTGATCCCAGCGTCCCAGCTCTGGGACCAGAACTGGTCACGGCCGTGACTGAGACTGTGACTGGCCAGGCCAGCGCCATATGGTTAGCACTGCATTGCCGTGTCTAAAGCGGTGACTTGCCAGCTCATTCTGTGGCGGTTAGGCTGTGACCAAATATTTAGGATTTTCTGCACCTGTAATGATACAGCGCCGTTTCCGGAGCGCGGGAGACCGTCGCGCCCGTTATGCTATCGCTGGCTGCGGTCGGGACCGTTTGTGAGACTGTGGCGCGACGTCGCCAATGTTTCCATACGACCTGCCTCCACACCACGGAAACCTCCACACTGTGCCACCCCGGCCTGCCGACAGTCCCGGCCCGGCCTGTCGGCAGTCCCGGTCTGTCGGCTGTCGGTGGGGCGTCTTCTCTGTGGGCGATGCAGCTCAGCGGGCGGCTGACGGCCGCCGGGGACGGCAGCTCCTGGGCCAGACCAGACCTCGCCGGCTGGCTGCCAGCGGCCGCTCTTGTTACCGTGCGGCGGCGGCGGCGGACCTTTCCACCGGGCCGGGCGGGCGGTGGTGTCAGACTCACCTTTCCACCGGGCGGGCGGCGGTGGCGGCGGTGCCAGGGCGACCTTTGGCCCTGTCGTCTTTATTACAGCACACGGCGACCAGCCGGACGGCCGGGCCGCAGACACATACAGCGGCTCTGAGGCCTGTGGGTGGGTAATGGCATGACCCGGGATGACCTGCCAAAAACTGCGCCGACAGGGGGAGGAGGGCGTCTTGACATCTCATCAAACTTGGCTCCTGTGAGACGTAGACAAAAACAAATATAGCGTTCGAAAGCTCGTGAAAATAGTTTGGAAACTATTTCAATCTTTTTTGGCTCAGGTCATTGTTGAGGTCACCAGAGGTCATCAAATGTCAGAATTTCCAGTTTGAGAACTTCTCTCCAGAAACCCCCAAATATCTTGAGAACTATGCTAGCTAGAAACAAACGAAATCCGAGAATCGAAAACTCTGGAAGTGCAATCGCCTTCGTGTCCTCAAATTTTAGCTCAGGTCAATGGTTTAGGCTTCAGAGTCCAGAGGTCATCAAAAGTCAAAAAGGTTATTTTTAGGCAAAACGGATTTCGCAAATAATTTTGTTCTAATGCAGATAAAATAATACCTTTGACGCCATCGTGTTTGTCTTGTCAGGCGCTTCGAAACATGTTTATGTTGACCAGGTTAGGTCAATTGAGAAATTCGACCTTGTTAAAGGTCAAATGGTGACCCAAGTAGTTCATGTTGCATATTGATAGACGTGCCTCGACAAGACGAACACATAAGTGCCGGTTTCAATTATCTATCTTCATTATGTCGAGAGTTATTGACAGAAAAAGTGTTAGTGACCTCGGATGACCTCAGCTGACCCTGTACGGGTCACTAAAAAAAAATGATTTTCAAGAACATCCTATGATAACATGATCCAGAAGGAATGGGGCTAATATTTTNTATATTTTAAGTAAGGACGAAGGAGCATTGTAGGTATATCTAATTTGGAATGGTATAGTACGTTTTTAACAAAATCGGCTGAAAGAAGTCAGTTTCACCATGAAGTCCCTATGAGTTGAGCATTATTATGATCCCTCCCAAATGTCTCGAAAGCTGAACACAAATAACGAGGCACACAATAACAAAAGTTAAAACGTTCGATTTCCGGTACGGTGCGTGGCTCGGTAGCTCCATTCCTCTTGTACTTATAGCAAATACATTATATATAATAATAATATAATATATGTCCTGTGGTCAAGTACCTTTCGGCACCAAAGGCAAATTTTTTTGGAATTTACTGCTCGCTGACTACAAGGCAATGAATTGCAGTACCTTACATATGTAATGTCTAACTCAACTCTACGCCTGCTCAATAAATTGTGATGAAATTAATGCTGTACTTTAGAAGATAATGATCTTTTAATGACGTCATAACATGCCATTTTTGGTGGAAAAACGATTAAGTTTGAATAATCGTAGAAAATGGAAGTTTGAATTGGAACAAAAACGGCAGTTAAGGTAGGAAACAACATTGTCTTCAACAAGAAAATCTCAGGTCTTCACAATTTTGAGTTTTTGATCCCTATATTTTTTCCCCAAAAATAATCACAAAACCGAAATGTTTAAAAATATTAAAAACAAAACGGAATATATGTGAGAGAACAAAGCATGGACGATACTTAAACCAAATTGAAAAAATGACTCCCAAGTATAAGTATATCATAACGTCATTTAAACTTGTATTGACCAGATATAGACAAACAAATGGGCACGGTATTCCCTGAGGAAAACTGGATTATGCAAATGGGGGGCTATGGTTTAATTCTAGTTCAATTTTCACCAAATTTTGACCTGAATTTGAGCTTTTATTATGTCAGATTGCGATATTGGCTCGTACTATCAAATAATACAACTAAAACAACCTAAGAAAACATGTGTCGCAACTCGCATGACTTCCGTGGACCTTTTGCCAACAGGGACCTTTTGTGACCCGATCTCCTTGACTTTTTTTTACATTATTATCTTTGCTTATGCGGGAATTCATTATATCTTTTTAGATTTCGTGGGGGGCAAAAATAGTCTCAATTTTCTAGAGGCTTTGGGGATAAGCGAAATAAGGACCAAAAAAGCCTTAAAAATATTGGGCCCATCCGGTGCCTTCCTACCTGGACCCGGGTGGACCTGACATGTTACTTTTTAAAAGGAAAAAAGTGTATGATTTTTATGCGTTTCATTTATCTATTACCGGCTTAGCGCGTCCCGCTGCGGGTTATTGGTTTGGGAAAGATAACGAGGGGGCAGAATCTGCCCCCAGTGGGGCGCGTTCGGCTGGAGACCCCAGCGGGCGCGGGTTAATACTGTGTGTTTTAGGTCCCAGGGTAGATTCTGCCCAAAAATTCGGTATATATCCAGAATAGGTGATAGTGAGTGGTTTAACACCTCAGAAGTTACAGCGCCCTAAAACCCAACCCCGAATCACCATCACCGCTACACCCGGAATAAGTACCTAGTTGAAATGGTGATACCGAAGCTAAAATTTGTAGGGGGCCCTGTGTCCATGGGGGGCCATGTATGCGCCAGGGGGCCCAAATCACTGACCACGGGTGGTACCTTGACGAAATCCTGGATACGCCCTTGCCAGGGACGTAGCCAAGGGGGCACGGGGGCTATGGTCCCCACCCTGAGCAAAATAAATTCACACTAGATAGAGCAGTCAGCAGAGTTCTCTGATCCTGGCTGCGTGCCTGCACACAACACACGCAATACGCACAACGCACACAACACACATAACACACACACACACACACACAACACACACACACAACACACGAAACACACGCAACACACACAACACACACAACACACACAACACACACAACACACACACAACACACACAACACACACAACACACACAATACACACAACACACATACACAAAACAATGTCGATGTCATCAATATCCTCACGTGCATCAGCTTGTTAGTTGTTACTTGTCACTCAAAAGCCAGTTGTTCACTGCCCGGAATTGGCCACCATTGCACTATTGCATGAGCACGAGCAGTTGACTCATAGCCAGGCATGAGTAACGCCGAGTTTGTAGTGATGCCCTGCGGTGTTGGACGACACAAATGTCAGTCGAGGGTGCCGGTGAGCCGGGTAGGGTAAGGTACGGCACACGGGGGAGGGGAAGGGAGGGGGACGAGAGTGTTGCTTTGGTGACGTGATTCGTAGCGGCACGAGGCCCACTAGCCGAGTAAAACGCTACCAGTACCAACCCTCCTGTCCTAATGTCCACTGATGTCATCCCCTGCTGTCACCCCTGCTGTCATCCCCTGCTGTCACCCCTGCTGTCACTCCTGCTGTCACCCCTGCTGTCATCCCCTGCTGTCACCCCTGATGTCACCCCTGCTGTCATGCCTGGTCACCCTGCTGTCATTCCCTGCTGGTCACCTGCTGTCATTGCCCTTGCTGTCCATTCCCTGCTGTTCACCCTGCTGAGCATCCCCTTGATAGCATCCCCCTTGCTAGCATCCCTGCTGCATCCCTGCTGTTCTCCCTGCCTGTCACGTCCTGCTGTCATCCCCCTTGCTAGCATCCCCTGCTAGCATCCCTCGCTAGCATCCCTGCTAGCATCCCCTGTAGCATCCCCTGCTGTCATCCCTGCTTATTCTTGGTGTTTTGTTTTGTTGCAACAACTTCGGAACTATGGACAGGTCGGTCTATTAATGTATCTCCTTTTTTCGTTTCTAATACTCAATCTAATTTCACTTCTGTGTCTGAAGAACTGATTTAAGGGAAACATGTGTACCTTCCTAGACGGTACACATGTTCCATGGTGTCAGTCCTTCATGTACACATAATTGAAATTATATGAATTTTAGAAACTAAAACGGGGAAGATACATAATAGACCGACTGTATATACCATACAGATCCCGTTTTATAAAAAGCTGAAACAAGACATATTTGTGTGCACACATTTTTACCCATTAACCCGCGCCTTGTGAGGGGATTTGAACACCTGTGGCTTTTGCGCCTATACCCCCTCTCCCATTCTTGTCACAACTTTTTTCACCCGTGGCCATCTTAGTTCAAGTCACCAGGTCAGGCTTACCCACCACAACCCCATCAAGTTTGCTTTATTGCCAAAGCCACAGTGTTTGGCCTATTATGATTTTGTATGGTCATAAGCACATACCTACCATTTGCATATTCAAGATATTTGTCTTATGGGGTATTCCACGACAAATCGACACACCAAATTGGCAAATCAACACCCTACAGCTCAGATTTTGATGAAACTTCGTCTAGGGGGTAATTGGTAGCCAAAAACACGCCTGTGCAAGTTTCAGCTCGCTCCGACCAACAGCTATGGAGATATAGCCTGCGGCATTTTTACCAGGTCAGACATACCCCAATTGTTTTTGATTTTTTGTACTAATTGAGGTTATTTAAATTTAACAAATCGATATACCATTTGACTCCACTTGACCTTAAGAACATTCTGGTATTTTTGTATTTTTATTTTGTTCAACTTAAACTTGTTATTTTGCTTGACCTTGTGTGACCTTGCGTGACCTTTACAAAAGAGCAATTATTTGTTGATTTTTTATATTAAAAAAAATGATATCAAGGTAGTCGTGGACAAAAAATGGCGAATAGGTGTTTTCTATAAATTCCTTTATTTTTCGTCTAAAAAATAGCCTTCGCCATGGTCAGAGAGTCTTTTTGACCATACCCCAGAGTCTTTTCGCAAATAACGAGTAAACGGTGGCCAGCAGTGCTGCCAAATTTGACACGCTGTTTGTATATTAATTATTCACATTTTGTGAAAGTTTTAACCCTATTCCCTGCGGGCGGCCAGAATTACGTTGAAAGGATTATACGGTTTTTTCCCAGAATAATTGAGTTACATAGTAAAACGTACTTATAAAGGTGGTAGAAGGCCCAACGGATTAACCTTGTTTTTCTGGCAAAATGCATTCTTCTGTTTACGTAAGGGGACGTTTCAAAGTGCTCGCGTGATGCCACGCGATTACTTTTCTGCAGAGTACTTGCTGAGCGTTTATAGACAGCCGTCTCTATTTACGCCCCGATTATGCACCGCCAGGATAGAGATATAGAAGTGGTGGACAGTAATCCCGATCAAAGTACTCGTTATCCAGATACAAAGTCTTGAAAATGTCAAGTTATAAACGCTGATAATTGCTGAAATAATGGATTAAATGCGCACGAGGTCACTTCTTCATATGTCTTAAACGTGTTTTAACAACATACAACTGCAAAAGAGGTGCGGCATTCCTTCAGCGACCGAAACTCGTATTAATCCCTTTAACCTGGGGGGCAGATTCGCCCCCCCCCCAAGAGATCTGGAACCGCTCGGCTGATTTCGATGGGACAAACACCATTCCGATATTTGTTTCAGTGACGAAATCTTTTCTTTTTGGATCCATTTAAATTGTTTTTTGCTCTAAAAATGGGGTGCCAGGGCGAAAGAAAAGTAACTGAAAATTTAGGATGTTTGTTTGAAAGGTCATTGTGGCCACTTGATTCAAACCAATTTTGCAATGCCAAAAATATTTTTGCAGGCTTCTAATGTCTGTTTCTCAATGATGTAAAGGCAGAAGTACAAAAAAACGAAAAATCATTAGGCGCACTCAGCAGGATACAAAATGGGGGAGAAATTGTTGGATAAAAATGCTGTGCTTTTCCTTAGTGTTCGGGACGTTGGGAAACGGTTCCCCCCACATATTGGTTGGCGGGGGGGGGACCTTTGTTGGTTGCTTGTTATTTGTTAAAATTGTAACCAATTTGCATAGGCGGATTCAGGTAAAACAACGTGGGGGCACCCTATGTTGGCGGGGGAAACGCCTCTTTATCATCTGCTTATTTGAAGTCGCCAAATTACGGGAAGAATTGGTCGCCTCCCTTTTATGTACCTGAGTGCGCCTCTGCCCAAATATGTATAATCCCAATATCATGGTTATGATGTCAAATCATCGGACTTTAGTTCTGGGACGCTTTCTATTCACCGCAACTACGAAGGAAGTTGCGCCGCACCACGGCATTCGAAAGCACCTCCAAAACAATGACCCTGGAGCCGTCTCTGCTGGCGAATTTTTTTCAAATTTATTCACAGAACACGGCGTCATTCATTTTTAGGAAAAAGTCTTCGAAGTTCAAGACGATAGACTTAACAGGTTTCAGAAGCGGGGTGCGAAAAACTACGCGGGGTGGCAGAATCGTGCCCCCGCAGGGAATTAGCGGTTAGCAACAAATACAACAGGTCAGCGTCCCGATGTCACGTCAAGTGACCTTACCTCCAAATTGTTGTGATGGTACCAAAACATATTTGGTCCGAGGAACATTACAACTACAGAGATTTTTTTATTAAAAGTAATAGGAACTTACAATTAAATAATATCCGATTTGTTGAATAAGTGGACCAAGTCATCCATTTCATACACCCCCTAGAGCAGCTAATGGGAAATTCCATTGATTCTATCAGATTAGCACTGCATTAGATTCAGACCAAATGCTTCAGATTAATGTAATTTATATATTCATCATTGATGCCCAGGATGCATTCGCTGCTCTTTGACCTCTGCCCAATGGTCAACTGAGGTCCAACTACAGGTCCACATTAACTTTTTTTGCATTTAAGCTTTCACATATATATAATAATATATATATATAGATAATATATGATAATATATTATATATATATTATAATGAGTATGTGAAAAAAATAAACTGGCTCAATTGTTAAATATAATATACACTTACAATACAGTATCAAAATTAACATTGATATATTTCGAACCTTGCGCCGTTTTCAAAATGAACATTTTGGCACGAAACAAAAACACAATTCCATGGGCAAATGCGTGTGTCAGTGCGCGAAGATCCTCATTCCTCACTATAGGTTATGAATATCAAACACTCGCGAAAATAAGTTCCCCCTCCAGGGGCGTATCCAGGAGGCAACGGCCATGAATATGACTAGGCCATTTCACCCCAAAATGTCCTGAAACCGCAATTTTCTCTCCCCACAACGGCCGGACGTACAGCAGTGGATGGCTGACACGACTCGCTCTACCCCCCCCCCCCGCGCGGTCAACAAATTTCTCGCAAGTGGCCTAGCTACCCCCTCCCCCGGTCCAACAACTTTTGCTTTTTACTGCGTCCCCCCCCCAGTAAAAAAAATCGTGACGACGCCCCTGGCAGTATGAATGCCACATGTGGACATTATTTGCTGTAAATGGTTAAATATAATATATTGTGAATAGGCGGATCCAGGTAACAACGTGGGGGCACCATTCGCAAAACGCTTTTATCAACTTGCCAATTTGACGGTTGAGCTCATTTGAGTGAGGATACCGTCTCCCATTTGTTGTACCTGAGTGCGCATCTGCCCCCAAAAATATGTGCAATCCCAGTATGTATAATCCATATTGCAGTGAAAACGTTTCTGATGTACTTATTGCACCGCAAACTACGAAGGAAGTACCGGGTGGACCAAAAAGGATGGAAACATTTGAAACTGATATAAAACATTAATTACCTTCAGCAGACCGCGGTCACAGTGGCCATATTCGGAAGCCCATTTCATGCGGAATTATGTTTCAAACAGCAGCCACGGGCTTTATATTCCTAATTGGTTCACAAAACCTCCAAAACTCAGAGGTCCGTTAACCAGCACATTTCTATCATGGCCCCACTCACGGGACAGGCCAGCTCGGCCCCGTCGTCTTGATGACTCATGGCACCGGGGCTACATGTTCTTGCCGGTTTTGCCATGCACGCCTAGTTACCCGGCCCTTTTCACGTCGTCCAGGTTTCTTCGGGCCTTTTCTGTCATACCTGCCTTTCAGATTGACCCAAGACGGAAGGAAATTCATGGGGGTCAGAATCCGGAGACATGCGCCGGGCCATGGCCTTCTTCGCGCTGCGGAGATGCACGCGGTACCTGAAGTGCCCTCTTCAGTACATTAATTTGTCTTCCTGGCTGTGTTTGAAGGTGGACCCGTCCTGCTTGAAGCCACATGTACTATATTCTTTGCCATGCTTGTCTGTGGCACGACCTTCGAGCTGACACATTGTCAAGGTCAGTCGAGCTCGGGCTGGCTTTGCTGTCGCTGTCTTGCTGTTGGACTCTTGGAACCAATGGGCCCGATGTACCCTCGCTGTGCTTCCAAGCACAACCAAGCGGTAACCCTGTTGCTCTGCAGCGGCCTTCTCCTTCACCATGTCAGGCTTATCGCTTAACCAGAAATGGACTATTCTGGGAATTGACGGTGCCGTTCAAATCAAAATGTGCCTCATCCGAAAACCAGATGTTGTGGGCAAAGTTGAGATTGAACTACTTTGGCTTTTCCTCTCTACTATACGGAAACATTGCTTCACCAATAATCAACTCGTATGTCAAACAAATTTCCATGAAACTAAGCACGTGCATACATAAAATCATGTAAATTGCTTGAACGGTTATTCCATGGTGAAGAAACCAAATGTTTCCATCCTTTTTGGTCCACCCGGTATGCGCTTAACAACTGCGTTCGTAACACCGTCCCAAAAACAGGAACCTGGTACCGCCTCTGCTGGGCCGATTTTTTGCTCACATTGCTGACACAGCACGCGTAATTCAATTATAGGAAAAGTCACAAAAATTACAAACAAATCACAAAATATCCCAGTAGTTCAGGAGCAGCAAGCGAAAAAAAGGAGGGCTGAATCCCCCCTCCCCCACAAGGAATAAGCATTACTGAACGATGCTGGTATGAAGATATTTGTGATCGAGACGTTTTTTATACTTATTTATTAGATACTGCACAAGCGCAGCGAGTGCAGTAGTTTTGAAAAACGCCAAGATCACAAATATCTACATACACAGCAGAGTTTGGTAAGTCTTTTACCATATGTCGTCAGTGCGGTATGCCAGTGCATGATGCGGAAAATACCACACTCCACGCGCTAATGCTTTTTTACAATACTCGGCATATGGCAATAGGGCTAACCAAATGTTTGCTGGCAGAATTTCGGTCATCCTGTTACATAAAGAAGAGTAATGCACCACATCCAATATAAGTGACAACTGACAACCTACCAGCAGGTAGCCAACTGGAAAAAAGTTATTCGGAGCACCTGGGCTTTGACATTCAAGACAGTGACAAATGTATAATCGATACGGTAGCGCTAAGGATGTTGTGCACAAGGCAAAACGCCTCAATATTCGTGTGCACTGCCAACAAACCAAACATTGACACAACCTGTGGTCGTCATCATAGGCTACAGACAATACCTGCACGTTTGACATGTCTACAAAGTCACAAACGGACCGTAGCAGCCGCTTTCACAAAACTGAAAGCGCCTCTTCATACGCCAATGGAGGTGGTATCAGCACTGTGCAAAAACGGAGGGAGTGACATTGGTGTCGGAAGGTACAGCCGCGGCGCACGCAGACGCGGACATTACTTATTTGTAGCGGGGTTTGCCAGACAGAAGGTCTGTGGTACTGCTGTGCTTACGACGTCAGGGTATCTGTCCTGCTGGAACCCCGAGCCAGCAGAGAAACACACTAGAAGGATCTCCTGCTGGAAGCCCAAGTCGAGGGAGTAGCAGAACTTTGTCTCCTAGAGGAACCCAAATCGAGAGAAAAGGTTCGTCTCCTGCAAGAACCCCTTAATAATCTACAAAAGAACATTAAAAGACTCAAGGCCATCTCCTGTAACAGCTAAGACATGACAGAAGAAATGTACATGGCTGCCTACCACTCGAACCCCCAAAAATCTGGAATTCTGGGAGACCTTCAATGGCTTTAACCTTTTAGTAGCGCAGAAAAGCTTCAGAACAACACATTCCGTTGAAGGTCAACACAATACAGAGGAGCACCATACAACAAGTTCCTGACAAGGCCAAACCTGACAGCACAGCAGGACACAGGAGGACAGAGCTGACCGACTGGACACGTCCGTACGACGCGTCTCTGGCGCCGTTCGCCACCTGTGAGGGAGCGCGGTGGACCGCGGTGGGAGCGCGGCGGAACGGTGGGAGCGCGGCACCATGTCGGGTCTGCATCGCCACTCTGGCCTGGTGCGCCTCAATCTGGCCGTGTGTGGCCGGCTGACGCTGACCGGACTGCACCAGCCGCGACCGCAGCTCCGCTGGCGGCTCTCCACAGCCGTGCCACTCGGCTGCTTCGCTCTGCTGGCGCTCACCGTCATCCTGGCTTGGGCCAAAGGTGGTCTTAGTGTCTGGGAGCTGATGATTGCTACAGCCAACTTGAGCTTCCACCTTCAAGCTGGCCTCGTTCTCGTTACGTTTGTCACACACCGTGACTGTCTGCGGCGGTTGGACGCGCGGCTGGAGGTGCTGGAGCGCAAGGGCGGCTGTGACGCCGTCTGCGTCGGGCGCGGCGTTCAGCTGCAGGCGCTGGTCATCTGGCTATTAAGCATCACGATACTCGTGGAATGGACCGCCTACGCGATAACCGACAGGCTGCCGGGTGAGATGATCAGCATGATCACAATGTGGGTGCCAGAGTCGCTCCGTCAGCCGCCGGGCAGCTGGGTGGTGCTCAGCTTCCAAGTGCTGATCAGCTTCTGGTCGTGCTGCCTCGTGGCCACCTTCGACAGCTGCTACTTTGTGTGGGTGAAGGCGGCGAGCTGCCACCTGAAGATGATCCGGATAACACTGGACGAGAGATGCGGCGACCGTCTGAAGACTGACGCGATGACAGACGATGATCTGAAGTCGGACAGCCCAGACGGCGGTGACGTCGTGCTGACACGGGGAGGAAGGATGTCGGCGGCCAAGACGGGACCGGTGACAGCGGCGGTGGGGTGGCGTCTGAGAAAGGTATCTGTTCAGGTGGCGGAGGATACCGTGACGGCTCAGGAGGGCTCTGCCACCACCGCCGACACGACGCAAGACACCGACACCAGCAGCGTCTCCGTGGCCACTCTCCAGGAGGCTGAGCGGTACTACGACGGTGTCACCCGCCTGGTCAGCGACATCAACGACATGACCTCGGTGTCGTCATTCTTCAATCACGCCGCAACCTTGATCAACTTCTTGCTTAGTGCCTTCTTGATGCTGTGGATGCTATTGCAGCCAAGCAACGGCAAAACAGCACTGTATGCAACAGCTTCCGTCTATGAGCTGGTTACATTCGTGTCCCGCCTCATCATGTACTCCCTAGGCGGTGACGAGATTATCCGAGAGAGCGCGGCGCTGCGGCAGGCTCTGGTCAATGTCTCCTGGCAGCGGCTGACGCCTCAGGCGAGCCAGCACCGGGGCGAAGCTGTCTGAAAGCTGCAGCAGCCGCTCTGCGTGGAAGCCGCCTTCGGCTTCCGTTCACCGTCCAGGGAAGGGCAACGTGCTCTCCATGACGGTCTGTTTCTCACCTACTTCGTCATCATCATCCAGATGGTGCAGATGACGGAGGTGTAGCCGATTCCAGAGTAAGTGGATTATGTAGGTACCCCAGTGCCGTGAGGATTCATGCAAGGGTTTGTGGGAGACAAATTCTTCTAAGTACATGAACAGTGAACACACTCGCAGTTCAATGAGCACATACATAAGGAATATGAGCTTGAGTCTCGCGATGAATTTGATTATAACGTTCATTGCACGTTAGTCAATTGCGATGTCTGAGATCGAAGTTCTTGCTAAATTTCTAACACATTTTGCTTTTCTCCCGCATATGAAGAGCGTTGGCTTATTACTTGCAGAGCTTCGCGTTCATCCACCCCCTTCACGTAAATGGTGTCTCGTCTCGCGTCGTGAGTTAAGCAGTGTATTGTCTTGTCTGGTGCCGTGAGTTTAACAGTGCATTGTCTCGTCTCGTGCCGTCAGTTTAGCAGTGTCTTGTGCCGTGAGTTAAGCAGTGCATGGTCTCGTCTTGTACCTACCGTGAGTTTAGAAGTAAATTGACTTGACTTGTGCCGTCAGTTTAGCAGTGCATTGTCTTGTCTTCTGCTGTGAGCTTAGCAGTGCATTGACTATCTTGTGCCGTGAGTTTAGCAGTGCATTGTCTCGTCTCGTGACGTGAGTTTAGCAGTGCATTGTCTCGTCTCGTGCCATGAGTTTAGCAGTGCACTGTCTTGTCTTGGGCCGTGAGTTTAGCAGTGTATTGTCTCGTCTTGTGCCGTGAGTTTAGCAGTGCTTTGTCTCATCTGGTACCGTGAGTTAAGCAGTGCATTGTCTCGTCTTGTGCCGTGAGTTTAGCAGAGCATTGCCTCGTCTTTTGCCGTAAGCTTAGCAGTGCATGTCTCGCCTTGTGCCGTAAGTTTAGCAGTGCATTGTTTCGTCTTGTGTCGTGAGTTAAGCAGTGCACTGTTACGCCTTGTGTCGTGAGTTTAGCAGTGCATTGTCTCGTCTTGTGTCCTGAGTTAAGCAGTGCACTGTTACGTCTTGAGCCGTGAGATGAGCAGTGCATTCGCCAGCAAGGCAAGATGCCGATGATTATGTCACCGGCGACTGCAGCCCCTCTAAGCCGATGTTGATGTCGAGTTTGCCGACGGTGGTGTTTCAGTGAGGCAGCCAACTCACCTCACAGCTGGTCACCTGTTGACTTGCTCAACCGTCAGGCTCTTGGAACAATCCAATGGTAACAATCCTAACTGATCTTGCATATAAGCATTTGATGTTTAATGCCAATGAGTCTGCTATAAAACACAACAAATATATCTAAATACAGGAAGATGTGTTTGACGCCATTTATGAAATACGACTGCTCAATACGTACTATACTTATGATTTCCCATTACCTTCTAGTCAGTGGTTGACTGATGAGTACGCAGAACCACAGCGGACTGCTGGAGCCACAGTCAATGATGGGCTGCACGGTGGACTGCTGGAGCCAGTCAATGATGGGCTGCTGACAGAATGCCAGCGCAAGCGGTCGGAACATCTTCGTCTCCAGTTTGGAATTTCCAGCTGCATTCACTGTAAATTCCACATGTGCGTATAGTTACCGTCGTATTCGTATACGGATTCAGCGACGAGTTCCGATTTGGCTCAAAATCCGTATATGGGTCAATCTCGCCGAGATAATCACGAATATGCTATTGGTTTTTCGATAGATGACCTAGTTTGACTCGTAGTGGTCACATCAAGATTCACGAAAAACAAGGTGTAACTCTAAGATAACTGTATTTATCAACCGATTCGATCAAAACAAACACCACTAGCGTTTCTCGCCGTCCCGACAAACCGGAGTTTTTTTGGTGCCCGCACTTTTTTTTCCCCCGCCAAAATGAAAAATTTGGGGGGATGAAGAGGTCAAGTAGGTCCAAAGGTTCAAGGTCCCACTTTAAGTGATTTGTGATACGGTGTAACACGATCATCGAAGATAACGTTTCATTTATTCTAAACCGGATTCGATCAAAACAAACACCAATATGCGTTTCTAGCCCGGCCAAACCGGCGCACTTTTGTCAACAATTTGGGATTCAAGTGTCATAGGGTCAGGTGCCACCGGGTCAAGTCACTTTAGAAGTGATTTTTGGAAAACGGTGTAACTCTTCAAGATCTCGAAGATTTTAACAAACCGATTCGACAAACAAACACCATAGCGTTCTCGCCGTCCAACAAACCGCACTTTCATGACTTGAGATGTTCAACGGTTGCATAGCGGTCAATGGGTGCAAGGCTCACTTTAAGTGATTTTTGAAAGACGGTGTAACCTTAGATCGTAATTGTGAGTCAACCGATTCCGATCAAAACAAGACTACCTAGCGTTTCTCGTCGTCCCGAACAAACACCGCGAGCCTTGTTCATGATGTTGGATTTCGAAGGTGCATAGGTCAAGTCAAGGTCACTTAAGTATTTTGGAAACGGTGTGTAACCTCTCAGATCTTTATTTATCAACCGATCGATCAAGAAACAAACACCAGTCAGCGTTTCTCGCCGTCCCGACATAACCGCACTTTCAAATGAATTCGGTTCAAGGTACATAGGCCAAGGTCCAAGGTCACTTTAAAGTGATTTTGGAAACGGTGTAACCTCTCAAATCTTTATTTATCAACCGATTCGATCAAAACAAACACCATAGCGTTTTCTCGCCGTCCCGACAAACCGCACTTTTCATGAATTTGGATTCAAGGTCATAGGTCAAGGTCACTTTAAGTGATTTTGGAAAACGGTGTAACCTCTCAGAGCCTGTATTTATCATCCGATTCGATCAAAAACAAAACACCATAGCGTTTCTTCGGCCGTCCCGACAAAACCGGCGCACTTGTCGCAAATAATATTCCGAGTCAAGGTCTATCAGGTCAAGAGGTCAAGTGGGTCACCCCTGTGTTAAGTGACTGTTGGAAACGGTGTAAACCTCTCAGATCTTTAATTTATCACCGATAATCAAAACAAACACCACGTTGTCTCGCCGTCCCGAAAAACCGCACTTTCATGAAAATTCTGGGATTCAGAGGTCATTCAATTGCGGATCCAAGGTGCCCTCTAAGATCACTGTCTGCTAAGTGGAGGATCTGCTCTGGTGACGAGAACGAGGTGTAATAGGGACGAACGATTCTGCAAAAGCCATGCTCCGTGCTGAGTCCGTTCTATTCATAACCGGTTCTATCAAAACAACACCCATCGCGTTCTCGCCGTCCTGACAAAACCGCCGGCAAAAAACGCGTTGAAATTTTCCGCAAAGGAAGCTGCGGAGTTAAGGTGCATCTGAGGACAATGCGAAAGGTCAACGGTCCACTTTAAAATGATTTTGGAGGGCAAGCTGGTAGGTCACAACCTCTCAGATCTCATAATTGGACCTTTTGTTAAATCAAACCCGCATTCGGGACCACATTTCAAACAATACACCATTTAAGGCGCATTTTCTCGCCGTCACAGAACCACCGGCTCCTTTTTTTCATGGAATTTGGGATTCAAAGGTCATAGGGTCAAGGTCGGTGATTGCCTCTCTCTTCTCTAAGTTTGCCAACTTTTGAAACGGTGTAACGCTCTCTCAGGGATCTTGTATTTGAACAACCGGATTCTAAGAGTGCACAATACAAGACCATAGCGTGTTCTCGGCCGCCCACAAACCGGGCAACTTTGCAATACTTTGGGATTCAGTCATAGGGTCACCAGGTCAAGGTCCACTTTAAAGGTGATTGGAAACGGTGTAACCCTCTCAGATCTTATTTTATGCAACCGGAATTCGATCAAACAAACAACCAATCAGCGTTTCCTCCCGCCCCGCCGTCACCGCACTTTTTCTCCATGAATTGGATTCAGGTCCACTACGCTCAACGCGTCAGTGTCACTTAAGTGAATGTTTGGACATACGCGGTGTATACCTCTCGGATCTTTAATTTATTCCGCGGAATTCGATCAAAAAACAAACACTACCAATGAGCGTTTCTCGCCGTCCGCAGTGAAAACGGCTACGTTTTCATGGAATTGGTAATTCAATAGGTTCCATTATGGGTCTATAGGGCAAGGTCATCTGTGATAAGGGATGTTTTGGGAAAAACGGTTGTGAATCTTTCAGCTTATGCTTTTGATTTTATCAACGCCGGGAGTTCTCGCGAGTCAGATACCGCCAGAGATGAGCTCGCAGGCGAATCCGCATTCTCTCGGCCGCCCCAACGAAGCCGCACTTTTTCATTTCGGGAATTTCGAACATATTCAAGGTCATAGGGTCAGGTCAAGGGGTCACTTGTCAGGTTGATTTTGCCGCTTAAAGGTGATAATCTCGTTCAGATCTTTGTATTATAATCCGGAATTCCTATTTCCAAAGCAAAGACCATTAGCGTGTTCACCGCGAGGGCAGGGTCCCGAACAAACCGGGGCAGGCATAAATTGGGAGTTCAAGGCCAGGGGTGAAGGTGTCACATCGAGAGGTCACACTTTTATAAAGCTCGAGTTTTGGGAAAACGGGTGTAACCTCTCAGGATCTTTATTTATCAACACCGGATTCTTTTATCAAAACAAACAACCATAGCGGTTTCTCGCCTGTTGAGAAGCCGGCACCTTTGGAAACAGTGAATTTGTGGATCTGTATGTACGCAGGCTCGAATAGGGTTGCAAGGTCCAGGTCACTGTGTTTAAGTGATTTTTGGAAAGCGGGTTGGTAACCTCCCGTCCGACGAGGCCTCCTGCTTTATTTATCAACGGATCGGGGATCAAAACAAACACCATAAGGCGGGTTTTCCGCATCCGCCCGGGTCCCAAAAAACGCCGGCTACTTTGAATCAATGGAACTTTGGATTCAAAGGTCATAGGTCAAGTCAACGGTCACGTTTAAGTGATTTTGGGAAACGGTGTAACCCTACAGATCAGTTTACGAAGAGCCGATTCGATCAAAACAAACACCACGTGATGCGTTTTCTCGCCGTCCCAAAGGAGAGCACGCCGCAGCTTCCTTGCATGGAAATTTGCGGATCTCAACTGGTCATAGGTCAAGGTCATAGGGTACACTGTTTCAGTGAATTTTTGCGCGGGAAACTCTCGGGCTTGTTAGAACCTTTTCGTCAGATCTTTATTTATTAACGCGATCTCGGAAAGCAAAAACACTAAACCCCACCATAGCTTGTAATTGCGTTTTCTCGGGCCGTCCCAAGAGAACCGAACCACATTTCATGAATTTTGGATTTCAAGGTTCCTATACGGTGTCAAGAAAATCAAAGGTTCACTTTTTGAAGCGGATTTCGGAAAAACGTCCGGGCAGACCTCTCAGAATCTTTTATTTATCAACGCAGGACGTTCGACAAAACAAACACAAATAGGCGTTTCTCGCCGTCCTGACAAACCGCACTTTTCATGAATTTGGATTCAAGGTCATAGGTCAAGGTCACTTTAAGTGATTTCGGAAACGGTGTAAATTCTCAGATCTTTATTTATCAACCGATTCGATCAAAACAAACACCACAGCGCTTCTCGCCGTCCCGACAAACCGCACTTTTCATGAATTTGAATTCAAGGTCATAGGTTCAAATTCATTAAAAGTGCGGTTTGTCGGGACGGCGAGAAACGCTATGGTGTTTGTTTTGATCGAATCCAGGTTGATACCACATAAGATCATGAGAGGTTACACCGTTCCAAAATCACTTAAAGTGACCTTTGTGAACCTTGGTATCCTACAAACCCTTGAACCCCAAAATCCCATAGGAAAGTGCGCGCTTGTTGGGACGGCGAGAAACGCTATGGTGTTTCCATGTATTGATGTCGAGCAATTTCTGGTAGTATTAAATATCCATAGAGTTATAGAGAACGGCTCTACACCGGTTTCCAAATCACTTAAAGTGACCTTTGACCTTGACCTTTGACCTTGAATCCAAATTCATGAAAAGTGCGGTTTGTTGGGACGGCGAGAAACGCTATGATGTTTGTTTTGATGGAATCGGTTGATAAATAAAGATCTGAGAGTTACACCGTTTTCAAAATCACTTAAAGTGACCTTGACCTTCACCTATGACCTTGAATCAAAATTCATGAAAAGTGCGGTTTGTTGGGACGGCGCCGAGAAACGCTATGGTGTTTGTTTTGATCGAATCGGTTGATATCCAAGATCTGAGAGGTTACACTTTCAAATCACTAAAGTGACCTTGACCTGGACTTATGACAACTTGATACCAAAATTCATAGAAATATGTCTGGAGTAGATGTCGGAGACGGCGAGAAACCTCTCCATGGAAGTTTGTTTTGATCGAATCGGTTGATAACATAAAGATCATGAGAGGTTACAGCCGTTTCGTGAACTTTGATGACCCCTAGAGGTCAAACTAGGTCATCTATCGAAAACCAATAGCATATTCGTGATTATCTCGGCGAGATTGACCTATATGCGGATTTTGAGCCAAATCGGAACTCGTCGCTGAATCCGTATACGAATACGACGCTAACTATACGCACATAAATTCCACAACCCATGACGTGCATGAAAATGTCCACAGAACACGCTCGTTGCATACGGTGTTAAAATAAACAGTCGCTGAGGTAACGAGCGAGTGCAGAGCTCCACTCTGACTCAGTTCAGGCATAACAGTGCCCCGAGCACCACACAGACCACCTCAGCAGGTCCAGTACAGCCAGATCAGCTCTTCCAGTCGGCCAAAGGCGGCACTTCTCCGCGCAGTTGCACCCCGCCTGTCCAGCCTCGCCAGCGAGCAGCACACATCACCATGCGGCTGTACCTGTTGATGGCCGTCCTGTGCGGTGTGGCAGCCTCCGTTGCAGCTGCAGAGGAAGACCTGGCCGCCATCTGCGCCGATGGCGTGCGCAATGCAATGCTGCAGATCTGCTGCAGTGCTAACAACGGCACAGATCAGCAGCAGCAGGTGCCGCAGGACACGCGGGAGCAGTGTCCCCTCGGCTGGAGCCGCCACGAGGACAGCTGCTTCCTGATCCCGCCACACCGAGGAGTCACCTGGCCTGGCGCACCACCTATATATATAATATATATATAATATACATATATATATATTATATTAATTAGTAGTATATATATATATATAAGTATATTAGTATGCAGTTATATATTAATATATAAATTATATACTTGACTAATCTCTGATATTTAGTAAATAAGTAGTATATTAGTACGTATAAGTTAGATTATAGTATATATTTGATATATATATATAGCTTTCATATATTTATATATATAGTATTATGTATGATTATAGTAATATATATATACGTATATATTATATTAGGTATAGATATTATATAAATCAGATATATTATGTTAGTGGTGGCGTGCGTGCGTGCGTCTGTGTGTGTGGTGTGCTGCGTGCGTGTGTGTGTGTGTGTGTGTGTTGTGTGTGTTGTGTGTGTGGTGTGTGTGTGTGTGTGGTGGTGTGTGTTGCTGTGTGTCCGTGTAGGTGCTGTGTGTGTGTGTGTGTGTTGTGTCGCGCGCGCGCGCGCGCGCGCGCGCGTCGCGACCATGGCACAAATTATAACTGTGGGTTGCTGAGCTCATTGGTCGGTAGCCCGCGTCGCCCAAATATCACGAAACTACCTTTGTCGCCAAATTGACGTTGTCCTGACGGTTAAATTTTGGTTGACTGGAGCTAATGAATCTTCCATCAAGGACATCTCAGCATCAATTATTAAAACTAAGAAAAATCGCAATTGGTGAGCAAAACACCTGTGATGGGTATTAAAATTTCATTGCCTTACCTGCCTCTGATACACGAGAATGGAATGAAAATATTCTCTTCTGTCCGCAGTAATAACTAGGCGAGCGCACTTTTTTGTAAACGAAAACACTTATGTCTCGTTTCATACTCTTTGGGCTGAACTTTCTGGGGCACTAAACTATTGGGACCGAGTCATTTAATAAGTTAAGAGGACAAAAGGATGAGCGATTGATAAATGGTCATAAGCTTAGTGGGAGCTATATGAGCACTTTTTCGTTGTTTCCTAGTCACCATCTAGTTGGGTATGTATCGCAACGAAATGATTAAGTCTAGGGACGGATTTTCTGGGACGGCATTTCTATTCTTGTGTACAGAAAAGACCTTTTGGGGAATGGAATCCATCATGGCTTGAAGACCTTGAGAATGTCGCAACGACACTAGTACTCATCTCCCTATTATTGTTATGGTGACCCAGTAAGGTCATGTTGAACTTCGGGTGACCTGACTTGACGAGACGAACACAACTTTGTCATATGTTGTACGTCTATACATTTATTATATCAACATTTGTTTGCAAATAAGTGATGGTGACCTGATATTACCAAGCTGACCTTGCAGAGTTCACAGGTCAATAATTGCATCTGAGTCATCAATAATGAGTCAAAATAACATGATTCTTAAGAATTGGCTTGACATAATGTAAATTCTCTGAATAGGACATTTGTATTCCAACTTGGATTTATATTTAAGAGTTCATGAACTTGACCTGACCTTGGGTCACTGATACACAAAAATATTTCTGATAAATGAATCGTAGGCACTTATAAACTTATGAAAGCCTGCAAATTAAAAAGTTCTCAAACAAACAATACGGCTTTGGTACAACCACAAACATTGTTAGATGTAAGGTCACTTGACGTAACCTGGTGGCGTGACCTGTAATGACCTGAAGTTAAAACTTTCACAAAGTGTGGATAATTAACTCCTAAAAATGTGTGCCAAATTTGACGGTACTGCGCGCCAACGTTTACTCGCTATTTGCAAAAAAAAACTCAGAGGTATAGTCAAAAAGACTCCCCCACCAGGGCAAAGGCTATTATTTGGACGCAAAATAATGACATTTATAGAAAACACTCATCCGCCATTTTGTGCACACGACTATATAATAATATCAGGTCAGTTTTGAAATTATACAAAAAAAAATATTGCCCTTTTGTAAAGGTCACGTAAGGTCACAGAAGGTCAAGCGAATTAACAAGTTTAAGTTACACAAAATACAAATACAAAAACACTGGTATATTGTTCAGTTCAAGCTGAGTCGAAAGGTATATCGAGTTTTAACATTTGAACAAATTAAACTGGTGCAAAAAATCAAAACAGATTTGCGTTTTGTCTGACCTGGTAAAAATGCCTCAGGTTATATCTCCATAACCGTTGGTCGGAGCGAGCTGAAACTTGCACAGGCGTGTTTTTGTCACCCAGTCACCCCCTGGACGAAATTTCATCAAAATCCCAGAGGTAGGACCCCTGTGTCGATTTGTCGTGGAATGCCCCTTATATTGGAGACAGTTATTTCATCCTATTTTGTGTTTTTATTCAACTCAATTGATCAAAAAATATATTTCCCGAGAATGTTACCATTAAATATATCATTTCCGTTCAAATGTGTAATATTATTCCATCTCATATACACTTTTTCGTTTTTTAAAGAAACGCAACATCGCAACGTTCACCAGCATCGCAAAATTATATAATTTTTTGTTGAACCATACACAGCAAACTGGAATGATTACTTCTAGGAATATACGGGATCACCAAAATCACTCCGAGTTTCTTCCCAAATAGGCCCTCTTTCCGTAGATATTCTTCCATTATACCCAATATACCCATGAAAGGAGCCTATCAGGGAGGAAACTTGTGGTGATTTTGGTGCAAGACCCCTAATACTCCTTGACCCTAGCCCTGGTGGGAGGTCATTTTGACCCCTCCCTTGAGGTTTTTCCGGAATAGCGGTAAAACAGGCTGTCGCGCAGCGCCACTACAATTTTGTACCGCTGTTTGAAACATCAATTGCCCACACATTCGTCAAAATTTTGACTTTCAGGGTTCATCTCATCTCAGGTCAAGGTCACCAAGGTCACGTCAAGTGACCTTGCCTTCATAAATGATTTGCGTGATCGTGCCAAAGCCACAGTCTTTTGTCCGAGAAGTATTTGAAAAAATTGCCAGGATTTCATTAGATCATAAGTACCTACAATTAGTGAATATCTCGGATTTTTCGTATTCGGTGACCTAAAGGTCAGGTCAATTTCCTGACCTCCCAATTATAAGTGAATGGGAAAATAAACAGATGCGTCCTTTTCAAACAATATGCATTGGATCAGGCTGATTCTTGCAGAATCATGTTATTTTAGCTCATTCTGGATGAACAAGGTGCAATTGTTGCTCAGTGATCTCTACAAAGTCATTTGAGGTCATCTGAGGTCATCAGCAATTATTTGCTAATAACTATTGACAGAATAAAGATAAAGACGAGCGGATGACACCATTGTATTTGTCTCGTCTTGCCGCGTCGCTTCATATGCAACATGACTTACCTGGGTCACCAAATGATATTGACCTGAGGTCAACTTTTAAAATTATTCTACCCAGGTCATCTTATATATATATTTGAAAGTGCCTTGACCAGACAAACACGATTGTGTCAAAATAATTGCTCTGTCATTTTTAGATAAAAAGCTATTAATGCAAACAAGTTTTAACAAACATGGTATTTTTATCTTTGATGAACTATGGAGCCTGAGCTACTGACCTGAGGTAACCTTTGAGGACACTCGGTGCGATTGCGTTTTTAAGAGTTTTTATTTGCGTTTTTCCGTTTGCTCCTAGCTATCATATTTCCCGCGATAATTGGGGGTTGTTCGAAGGAAAGTCTTAAAACTTGAAAATTGAACCTCTGATGACCTCTGGCGACCTCAATGTTGAACTGACCTATAAGTGTTCCTTAAGACTTCGAATTTTCATGTCGAGAGCTTTCGAACGTTTTCTTTTTTCACGTCTTTCTATCCATTTTAGTTTTCGAGTTAGATGGGGATTATTTTGACCCCCACCCCCTCCCACCATGGCGAAGTTGTCTCGGAGGCCCACCGGGGCGCGGGTTGAGTGAATCATTCTAGTTTCCAGTATATCTTGTTAGCTTGTCAGCTGCGAGCGAGGTAAACACACGTTTGAGTTTCACGTCACGACGCAAATATTCCGGAGAGCCTCTATCGGAACACGCATAACTCTTGTGAAGTGGAAAGAGGCAGAGTTGCATCGAGACGAGAGCGCAATATCAAACAGCGGCCCTGTGAGACCAGCACTATCGGCTGCTAGCTTCTACTCGCGAGCTGTCCTGGCGCCTGCTGGTTCAGTGCAAGTCGTAACTCCAATTTCGAAACAGGCTCTGTCGTTGGCTGGAAGGTTCGAGAAGTCAGAGGCACTAGGTAGTTATTTATGGTGTGAAAGCGCTGAGTTCTGTGAGCTAAGTGCTCCAATCTTCGATGAAGAGAAGTAAACTTAAAGGGAGTGTGCCTACTCTTTTGAGAATGTTCAAATATCGATTTTTATCTCGAGGAAGATCAGCAAAAAAAACGTATTTTCTGAGACAAACTGATACAAGGTGGCAGTATTCGTTGAAGCATGGCCATTGAATATTTACATTTCTTGTCAATTTAGGCTAACTCACAATCTCTAACTGATTAGAAGAGCCTCTGTCTATGTGTCTGTCGTTCATCGGCACCCTAACCGCACACAGCACTGTCACGACGGCGTGACAACGTTTTCACGACGTAATTATGTCGTATGATTTATGAACGTTGTCATGACGTTGTAAATGTTGTCATGACGTTGTGACAGCGTTATGTGTTACTAGGGGTTTAGGGGGTTCTTAAGTACTATCCGAGCTCGCTGGCGGATCCAGACTCTCTAGAGGGTAAATAGTAAATACCCAATATGTTTTATGAATCTTGGATACTTTACTCATGAATGCCACCCGCTGTGTCGTGCATACGATTTGATGTAGGCTGGTTTGGCCGGGTGAAAGTGATCGTGGTCTCGGTCTTCGGCTTCAGGGTCGGGAGGATTAGCGTAACGCTGTATTGCACTCCGCGCACTTCGCGCGTCGGCCTGCGGCCTTCAGCAGTTTTTCATACTCACCCTATTGTGGTTAGTTGATTGGCGAGTCAGGTTTAGCTTGGGCGTGGGTAACGACAAAATAGAGGTTGTCTGTGTTTGTGAGACGTTTCTCCATGTTAAGAATCAGGAGTATTTATGGATCACTGGGACATATGGACTCGGGTTTTTATGAACTAAGGTATTTATGGATCTTGGGTACCTGCGAATCTTGGGTAGGTACTTATGAGCGTTGGGAACTTACGAATCCTGGATTTTTAACGCTGGCTTCTAATGAATCTTGGGAATTTATGATTCCCTGAGTTCTTTTGAACGTTGGGTACTTATGAATCTTGGGTATCTATGATTCTGGGGTCTTATGGACTATGGTAGGTACTTATGGATTCGGGTATTTATGAATCTTGGGTACATGCAACCATCCCCCATCTCCATCTCCAGCGTTTCGGCTGGAGATGCGGGCTGGGCTTCATCTTCGGACTCTCACGGCGGCCGAGACTGTCTTCCTCTGGCCGCCTTGTGCAGAGCCGTTCCGTTATGAGCTGTTATAAGCCTGCATTCCCTGTATACCAGTTGTCTCTGTATGATTTATTTGTATTTGTTTTGATTGTGTTTCCTTAACCTTAATGGCACTACCTAAACCCTTACCTAAAACTTACAGTTTAACATAGTTCACCCTCTATCATAACTGTCATATCCATTCCGCCCTTCCCTAATGGTAGCGCGCCATCTATACATTATGTTTCGTTTCTTGTATCTGATGGATTGTTTGCTGCTGCACCTGCTGTATTTTCACAAAATATAACGCCGGTGGAATCCGGTCGAATCAGAATCAGAAAACCAGGCATGTTTGAATTGGACCTAACTTGATCTCTCCGTGACGTCATGAGTCACCATATTGATGTCAATGAGACGTTTCTGATATTGTATAACATAGCTCAGAGATGCTGAATGGCGTTTGAATAATTTCGATCCGACTGCCATTGCCTGAGATATCGCTTCGCCGACCGCGATTCTCGCCATCTGTGATTTTAAATTCATATAACTCACAAGTTCACCGACCGATTTGCAACTTTTGGGTGTCAGACGAGCCGCTGTTATGTTGGCGTAAATGTCACAAAGTAGCACTGACCCGCCTCTTTAAGTTAACGATTTTTCTACGAAAAACCTGTGCCACTGTATTTCTCTTCAACCGGACTGCTATATTGTGACGTCATCGCCCACCCATGCCCTCCGGGCAAAACAAGAAAGGCTTCGTGTCGAGAAAAATAACAACAGAGCAAAGCAAAGGTAGCGCATGAGCTAAGGTAGCGCCAAGACAAAGTAAGCAATCTGGACTTCGATTTGTGAATAACAAAAACACACTATTATTATATTTCATCCATGACCCCAACAGTTGTTCTCTTACCCATTCTTCATTAGATGCAAATAGAATTTGTGTGGTGTCTCGCGAACACAGTGCGCAGACTTCCATTACTTCCATTACTTCCATTTACTTTCATTGTTCCAAAACTGTTGTGCATCAAGACATGAGACGGGATTGCGTTATTCAGTCTGGTGACGGTATCCGGAGAGGCGGATAAAATGCCACTGGATCCGGAGGAGAAATATGGCAGATCATGGCCAGACATCGCTCGATGGAAATAAGTTGCTGAAAATCGGAAAAAGTAGACCATGTTAGTTTGACAAATATTTACGCTTTACATCTCAAAACTGACATTCGCTTGCTAAACTGCTCTTCTATCACATTTTGCTTGACATATTTCCGTGTGAAATGGTTAAGTTTTCCTTGCAACTGAGTTGAACCATTTCATAGGAAAATATGTCAAACAAAATGTGAAAGAAGAGCTGTTTAGCAAGCGAATGCCAGTTTTGAGTTGTGGAGCATCAATATTTCTGAAAATAACGTGGTGTACTTCTTAATTTAATTTCCAGCATGTTTAATTTCCTTCATTTCCATTTCATTTCCAACAATAGACAGTTTGCCCATGACCAAACTGGCGTCTTGAGAAGAGAAACTCTAATTAAATGGTTGTTCTGGTTTACCCCGAGCTTGCCTATCTCACTCAACTTGCCCTCTGACATCTCCTCTGGCAGCATACACTTGTTCTGGCGACGGCACAGTGAAGTGGTTTGAACCATATTAACTGTGTATGGCAGTATATAAACTGCAAGAGGAAACGTCTTTTTTGTTAGAAACATCTACAATGAAACGCCTTTGAGCGACCACCGACCAGTAAAGAGATTCGAAAAAGTATTTGTATTCCAACAACATATACATTCATTCAAAGGAGTTAACTTATATGGGAATTGGGATATGCGAAGCAGGGTTGTGCTCGACTCATGAGTCATGAGTCAAATCTGACTCAACTCTGACTCAGTGAGTGGAGTCAGAGTTGAGTCAGTAAAAATATGTTATTGATTCGAGTCAGAGTTGAGCCACATACTTCCGTTTGAGTCAGAGTTGAGTCAGCTGAATCAAAGTTGAGTCAACTTATTATCTTGAGCCAAGTGAGTGATTGAAAGCCGTATAACTATCGATATATGACAGAGTTAACACTGCATCATGACATTTCATGGAAAGAATCGACTTAGAAATATGTCCGACCCCCGTCAACAATGATTGGTGTTGATGAGTCCAATATGAGTCGTCGACTCAAAAGTTAACTATTTTTATCAGAGTTGAGTCAGGGATAAAATCAGAGTAGAAAGAGTGAGCCAGAGTCAAGTCAGGTAAAAACTTTCTCAGACACTTTAGTCAGAGACAAGGCAATGTCACCACTGAGTACCGACGTTTATAGACGTTAAAGACGTGTACGACATCTTTATTACGACACATGCTCTTACCACCACTCCATTATTTATATTGCCTTGCACTCCATGAGATAACTATAAAATCCGGGCTCGTCCGGGATTTGAACCCGGGACCTCTCGCACCCTAAGCGAGAATCATACCCCTAGACCAACGAGCCGACATGGAGCACTCAAGATGCTCTATCAGCGACTTGGCTATTACTTTCACCTCGCCGCACAACAGTGTCTTCACAATACAGCGTCATATCATATAGCGACGCCCAACGCTGGCACACACACACACACACACACACACACACACACCTACACACACACACACACACACACACACACACACACACACACACACACACAACACAAACTACTACGTTTGGATTTCCAGACCGCGTGAGCCCCGTTTTTTTAACGAATAGATTTGTTGAGGAATGACACCGAATCCGTAATCAATCCTTTCTTTTGCAGAAGTCTAAATTTCAGCTCAAGGCGCCCAATTTCTGTCGTAAGTAGGTTCCCCTGTATCAAAAATCAAAAACTTATGGGTAACTTTGCAATCCTCCGTAACGTTCTACGATCTGCTCGGTAAACAAGATTCCCAGTGGTGACCCCCAAGGAAAAGAGGTTACGTGACGCTCTAGATTGTGCGAGTTTGCTGAAACCATCATACAGCAACGTAACTACCGACAAATGATTGACAATAAGACCATGGACGTTGCGTATTAAGGTCACTAACTACTCGTCACGTATATCAAGCCTCTACTGTGGGAATGGGTCTACCAGCAGATCTTAACGTTACGAGTCAATGACAAGTACCATCAGTTTTGATTTTTTGTTAACCGACTATACGGACCGAAATCGGCGCCTGGGCTGAAATAGACTGTACGAAAATTTGATTCGGATTCGGTCATTTCTTAACAAATTATCACAAAAAATGGGGTCTCACGCGGTCTGACCACAATCCATTAGTAGCCCGGAGGCATACAGATCCCACAGACAATTCATCGGCAGCATATGGAAAACAAGGAAAAATCCAGCCATCGGTGTTTTTGGGGGGAAGGGGAGGGCAAACCAGAGGCGTTATAAGCACAATGTTGAGCCAGCGCATCAGGGGGTGGGGGGGGGGGAATTAAGCAGAACATCACCATCAGTCGTCAGCGAGAAATTGGTGACCAGGGTGGTTGGGACTTCACGTCTTGGGGGCGGCAGAGGCGTCGTCGATAGTTTTTAAGTTAATAATTCGAGATGAAATAACGAAAAATACCCCATTTTTATACGTGTATTTTAAAAAATGCCTTTGAAGCGTTTGCAATGTGAATTTTCATAAAGCAGCGTCTGGTTATTGATTCAACTTTTTGGAACTATTCAATCGCGATTAATTTCGGAACACAAATTATTAATTTACCGTTTTGATTTATGGATTACAAATAATAAACTTGTCTTTCCGATTCAAATAATCAACCATATTTTAATCAATTCACGTTTGATTCAACATTGAAACGACATTACACATTTATTTGGTTAAATCTGCATTGTTTCTTTGCGGGATTTGATTAAATCACGATTCATTCATCAAACGATCCAGTGATGAATTGAATATTGGTCGCATTTAAGATATTTGTATTGAAAAATTCCTTCCCAATTTAATCAGAGACAAAACAATGCAGTCGGTATAGAAGGTGCATACATGTTAGTTAGCAGCGCCAAGCAGCGCGAAATGTTTACGTGTTTGCCTGATAAAACCCGGAAATATGGGCCTTGTACAAGAAAAGAAGCTAGAATTGCGATTCATTTAACTCAGCGTTACGACAAACCAAAGACAAGGACGCTGGTTTCGCTTAGTCGACTAAGCGTTTATTTTTCCAGAAAGACGCGGGAATCGCTTGTAATTTGATAACAATTGAGTTATTGAGAATACTGACGCAAATGCTTGAACCTGTTTTTAGGATTTATGTTGATGATGTAGCTAATTTTATTTTGTTGGTGTAAAGGTTATATATTCTTGTAATACTGGTTCATCCATGTAATGGTGGATGAGTTGTGAGTGTGCAAATAAATGCAGTTTTGGTGAAAACCAGTTTCGGAATTGGTTGAGTGAAAAAAGTCTTCAGTTTCGGAATTGGTTAAGTTTCTGCCTGACCGAGAAACCTACACAATTACAATGATCGAGACTCGAGTCTTGCTGCCTGACCTGATAACACAACTGGCTAATTTTGCCACCGCATCTTAATCTGCCGCTGAATAGCCCACTGCATAGTGACCACAATGCATCGCAAGCGGGCAAACGTCTTTATTTATTTCAGCTTTATTGACAAATCACACAGATGTGTCACAATACGGCGCTGAGTAGGTGGGTGATTTGGCGTCTGGTCATCTCGATGAAGATGGCGCTCATCCTCAACAAGGAGCATGGTTTCCAGTGCATCTTCTGCAAAATAAAGTAATACAATAAAGGTTGATACAATATTCAGGACAGCGACGGCGACGGCGACGGCGCCGCCGTAGCTCTGCAGTTCAGCGCCCCTGTGATGACCGAGCATGTAGCCAGGATTTCGTACAAGAGGGGGGGGGCGGCGGGCGCCTTCGAAAGGGCCCGCTTCCCGAGCGTCGAAAGGGTCCCCCCAATACAAATCACTAAAAATGGATATGACAAACTTAAATGATGTCAACAGCTTTATTTTGTGATGTTGAACTTTATCGGGCCCCTCTTGTCTGTCTAGGGGAACTCCAGCATGCCGAGGGGCCCTTCCTAGCTGGCCAGGGACTGCACATTGGCTGCTTTTTCACCCTGCCGACAGAGCGAGAACTACCCAGCAAAGCGCCCAACTCTGCCGACCAGTGCCATCGGCGGACTCCGTGAGTGACCAGTGCTCCGAGACCTCGCCTCGACCAGCACGAGCCGGTTCTTCGAGAAGCTTGACATGAAGGACGGCTTTCTCTATACGCCGAACCGAAAACCTGGCTGGTGCGGGACGACTTCCGAACGACAGCAGCAGCTGTGGCCGGCATCACAGTCGTGAACGACCCTGCCGAGCAAGGTGTCGTCCTCATTCAAGGAGTAAAGTCAGCATCTGACGCACGACGAAGAGCAGCATCAGCTTCTCCTCCAGGTCGTCTCGCGTCACCGATCCGAGTTTCCGGACACTCGGAAGCAGATGCTGGCGACCCCGGGTGACAGCCGAGCGACATGAGTGGTTGGCAGTCATGGGACCCCGTCACAGAGCGGCTAATACGTACTTGTTAGATGATGGGGATCTGGAGACGATTTGTGGTCCGGTGGTAAAACTTTAAGGCCGATGAAAGAGGGATAAACACGGTCTGGTCTCGCAAATGCATATTCCATATTTGCTTTGTTAAATTTATATTTTTTGTTGCCTAATAACGTACCATTTTTTACCATGACGATACTTTTTGTCAATGTAGATCTGTCTTGCAGATTATTGCAATTTATACTCAGTGATTAGTTGTTGAAGAACATCGGCGAATAGTTTTGGTGAACAGTTAATATTTATTGTGAACGGTAAACAGTGGCGCCATCTATATGCAAAGTGTTTAAAGCAGTGTTGCTAAGCGGCCAAATGCGTCTGCAAAAATGTGGACTAACATAAATACAGGGTGTCCCACAATTGATGTTACACCCTTCCAAGAGCTCCATTTCTTCCAGCTGGGCGCACCAGAAATGGAATTTCGCCAGTACCGGCCATCAGGGCTTCGTTGCGAGTCCGCTGGTCACGTGACCCGCTGACCGACCTGACCCGGCCCACTGGGCAGGGTGGCTGGGGGTTCATTTCCCGGAATGGGCACCCAGCGCGCGCAGACCAGGGTGTCCAGAATGGTCACAGGAGGCAGTTCCCCTTTGGTCGCCCGGTTGTCGGGGCCCCGCTGCTCGGCTGTGGACGGCGAAATGAACCCCATGGTCAGGTTTGCCGGAAATCTGTGCGTCACTCGTTCGCCCCATCTGCCCACTGGATGTCCACGAACAGAGGCGGACAGACCCTGGAGAACCGAACGGGGCGGCGGAGGCAAGAGCTGTCATCCCAGTTGGCCAAAATCCGCGAATGGCCAAGTCCCCGCTGAAGAGAGGCCACTTCAACAAGAAAATTGGCTGCCGCGGAAGGCTGGGCAGCCAGCGGTTCAACCAGGTATCCAAGACAATCGGTGCCTTAGATAACCTGCAGGAAATCCTGGGCGGCTAAAACCCCATCAAACCCCGCCCTCCAGCCAAGGCTGACGGAGTCGCAGAAAGCACAAGAGGCTGGAGTTGCCCAATGGCGAACTGCGACTGGACTGTCAAGGGAACTAGATGAATGAGTTTTTGGTTTCAGCGGACGAGTCACCGTTTGAAGCTCTTCCACATACCCGCCAACGACAAAAACGACCGCAGTTTTGCCCATCAAAGCCTCGTAGAAGTCCCGTCAACCGACGAACCGTCAAGCAGCGCTGAAGATTCTGGTGTGGGGAATCGATGGAGCTTATTCGCGGGCTTTCAGACTCTTGCAAGTCCATTCCCGGGGCCAGACCGGTGAACAAGCTTTGCCACTACGTCAGAGGAGATCCTCAGCAATGATGGCCGACGTCTGCGAGTGACGCCGGCCGGAAGCAGAACGCCCCTCGACTCACAAGTCAAACTTCCTTGCCGACATGTCCAGGAACCGTTTTTTTTCGACAGTAACGGGTCGCCTCAGAAGCAACATCGAGGACCCATCAGCCGCAGGAAGTGGTGCCATGTTGAACTTTTTCCGGCGTTCTTTACCAAGCATGAAGTGGCCAACCCAACAGCCCCTGACCTGTCGCCAAACCGAAAATATGTTGGGCGATAGTCCAGGCGCCATGAACAAGATGGGTACCAAGCTTACGTCTGAGGGCACGCTGATAAAGCGAACGTCCGCAGCGGCCTGGTCCAGGATCAGCTCCCGATCTGCCTGGAGCCAGCCCTGAATTCGGCAATGCCGGACGTATGAAGAACCTGTACCAGGAAAGAAGAGAGGTTACATCTGATAATAAACCAATTATTGGACCACCGCTGTAAAAAGGAGTGGTTTCCACTGACATCGTTTGTTTGGGTTTTTACATAGGTTTATAGAACATACATTTCTGAATCGATATATGCTTATTTTGTATTCACTCTAGTTGCTAAGGTATTCCAAAGACTCACTGGTAGCAAACTCACTGGTAGCAAAAAGTTATCTGGTAGACCCCAGGGAGCTTACCTACTAGAAGTATGATAACTATCTATTTAACTGCTAACATATCGTTAGTACCGGCCAAAAGTATTTTGACAAAACAGCTCGTGCGTGCTGATAGCAGCAGGTGAACACAGCCTCGATGGCCACTTCCCTTGGATAGCGTTTGTTTGCATCGTCTTCATTGTTGGTTACCGTCGTTCCAGTTTATGAATACGCAGCGATGTGTCAATCTGACTGATACCATGCCAGTAAAAACGCAGTGATGTGTTAATCCTGACTGATACGATGCCAGTAAAAAACTACAACCACCAACTCTGAACCAAAACAAGCGCAGTTTCTACATGTATTGGGTAGGTGGAATGATTGAATTGTATTTTGTCTCAGGTGCGTCGTTCACGTAGCATCTTATTCACTTTAATTACGTTTACCGTAGTGGGGATCGCTTTTATCGATATCGAAACGGAAAATAAGCAAAAACAATATACCTAAGTGAAAATACATATAAATGGGCTCCAGATGCTAATTTCGTGGTATCCAACAAGTAAATCAATAATTATTTATCGTAATAAGGCATATTGTGTCAATCCAAAAGAGTCCCTTTAAACCAGAGGGGCGCACAAGAAATGAAATGTAAGGCTAAAGACAAGAAAACATAACAGAAAGGGGAAGAAGACGAGAAAGAAATGTAACCAAAACAAAGATGCATAATAAGCCACACAATGCAATTTGGTTTGCATCAGACCATCTCAGGTCAGGTCAACAAGTAATTTCCCGTGACCCCACCTCCAAACAAGTTCTCGAAAGTTTGTGGTCGTGCCTTCGACTTCAAAATGTGTTTAAAAGTTACAATGTTTGACCGAGCGGGTTGGAACCCAATAATTTCATTAACTCATAAGTACCAACGATCCGTATATTTTGGATTTTGCTTAATATCGATGACCTAAGGTCAGGTCAATTTCGTGACCTCCCATTGTAAGTCAATGGGGAGAACTGGAAACTTGTAAATTCATAGGGAATGGCTAAATTAGACCAGTTTTCACCAGGTCTACCTTTTGTGCTAAAAACAATGACCCTTGTCACACATTTGATATTTTACCTTAACGAGGGTAATTCAGGTGAACCCGAAGTCACGTGGGGGTTTTCTTCAATAACCATTTACCAAATCAAGGTAGAGCAATGCGGTAAATAGCTATGATTTATGATCACTGTGTTTGGCTCGTCGAGACGAATACATTTATTACAAATTTGACTCTGACTTGACCATGACCTACCTGAGGTCACTGGCCGGGTTAATATTTGTTATATGACCTAACTAGGTGAACCTATACACCATTCGATGCATCTCGACTAGATCAATATATTGATGAAAATTGTATCACTTTTTCATGTTCGTGTCAAAAGTTATTATTTAAAACAATGCATTAATTGTGGGAATGTATGACGTTCAATGACATCTGCTGACCTAACTATTGACCTAAGGTCAAACTCGATGAAACCTCGAGATATAGACGGTTTTATACAGGACACCCTTTTATGGCTTAAATTAGACCTTCGGTGATCTAGATGATCTCAATACTGACCAAACCTAAAAATACCCTAAATAATTTTAATTAGTCTGTCTCAAGCTATCTAACGCTTTTGTTCCGCTTGTCACTACGTTGCATGGTTTCCGAGATCATGGGGGGGAGGGAGGTATCCGCCACCCCCGACGGTTTGAAGTTGGCGCGGACGCAGACCCCCGTCGTCGGTGCGCGGGTTAGTAGAACAACCGTGCTCAAACTGATGATCAATGGTTAAGATAAACCTTCATACAAAGAGATTATTTGATACCTTTGAAATGCGGACTCGGGAAATAACGACACCATTACAGCATGACGTGTGCATGACGAAATCACCACAGGAATGCAGACAATTCGGTCTACAAGCATATTAAACTCAAAGCAAAGATATAAAGTGCTCTTAAACATTGTATAAGACCATTAAAAAAACACCCTCTTGGTTCCCTACCTTACTACAGTTCCGTAGTAGTAAGGTTTCGTAGTTTCCTAGTTCCGCAATTCCGTAGTAGTTCCGCAGTAAGTTCCGGTTAGTTCTGTAGTCACTAGTAAGTGCTGTACAAACATGCTGCCCGTCGTTGGCAGGAGAGTTTCCTAAGCATTGGTACGTGGCACTCAACATCCACTGCAGCGTACACCCCTTGTCTGCGTGCTGAGTTCACGGGTTAAGCCCTAATGTGAGACGTGTTCACTGCCTGATGCCTCATCAGGTTCGCCACATTGACGGGCTGCCAAAAGACCCAAAGTAAGTATTAGGTGACATTGAGTAATGTGCATTGTGCATTGCTTGCTGAAGACTTCAAGTGTACTGTTGAACGTAATACTCAAGGTAAGACAACTGCTCGAATTTTGAGCGATTGAGATAACACGGAAATTTTAGGGTGATGCTGGTACAACATCCACGAACACCTACCAACCTCTCTGGACCTCTTTTGGTATCCATTCTCGTCATAGCACATTGCATATAAATTAAATGATGGGCTCGTCCGGGATTTGAACCCGGGACCTCTCGCACCCGAAGCGAGAATCATACCCCTAGACCAACGAGCCGATGGATACGTTTTCAGATGCTTTTTTCACGTCCCGCCCGGTTTTCTTCTTTTACCTCGCCACTCTGTCTACTCTCCCTGAACCAGTTTCATATAGCCACACCCATCGCTGGCACGCATCAATATTAGTACCTGCTGCTGAGCGGGTGAGAAGCGCCCGTCAGATTCCTCGTCAGCTTAGCTCAACCCAACTGATTATTTTTTAGCACAGACATGATAACTGGATTGGACACTCAATTTTCGGCCTCTTATTATAGAGCCGAAATTTGAAACGGAGCTGTTAAGCTGATACACTTTATGTCTTGGCTCGTGCAAATGCGAGTCCAGCATGCCGTCATTCACTGTGCATAGCAATAAGAGGCCGAAAATTTAGTGTCCAATCCAGGTATCAAGTTAGCTGTGCTTTTAAGTTATCTCAATTATTCAACTTATTAAATGTTCACTTTGTTTATAGCTCCGTTATGTGAAATCCTGCTCCCATTATTGGCTTTGTGACGTCAATACGACCTGATCTGAAGAAGGGTTGATATAAATATTTCCCAACATCCTGCCAAGGTATTTGTTTTAAGGTGCCAAGGTATTTGCCAAGGTATTTTTAAAGGTATGTACAGTTAAAGTCCTATCGTTATTATGCTGTCAAAACCCGAAGGTCTTCAAAAAAGACCTTAGTTAACTAGTGATTTACTCAGTTAACCATGGTTAACTAACAAACTATAAATGCGCAAAATTACCGAAGCCCTACGCTGAAATAATCGAGCTGGAAGTCCCGTGACGTCACGTTCCAGCCAGTGACGCCACGAAGTGGATAGGGGTGGGGCTCTACGTCGATCGTGAGTTGTAGTCTCTCCGCTCTCCCGCCACCTCTGCCACCTGCACTTCGGAATAATCCGGTCTTCATTATTAATGTCATGTAAACGCTAATCGAGATTGCCAGCATATTAATTTAACAACTTTGATCATAGCAATATAGGCAGACAAGTTATAGCCATACCATACAACTATACTGACTGATCGTGCTGTCCTGATTGTTTTTTGAAAATAGTTTGTATTACTTCCAATTGTTTTTTTGCTAACAGTTTGTATTTTAAGTTTGTATTAGCTCGGTATTAGTCTCCTTTTCTACAAAATTCACAAAATAGGCAATCCAGACGCGGTCTGAGCGTCATTGGCATTCGTAGCGACGTAAAAGGAGATATTTACTTAATATTCTGCGGTAAGGAAGCCTTCCTTCCTGGAAAGCATCATCAGGGGGTCATCATCACAGTGTGAATATTCCCTTCTCGTATTTGGCTTGCCTTAACTGCAAGCCAAATAAGCAGTAAGGCGCCGTAATTGGCGATGAGCGAGTAAGCACGACAGGAATGTTTTGTGAGGTTGGTATGCACGCATTCATGAAATGTCTACAATTGGCGAGTTGTGGGAAAGTGGTGACAGAGAGGTCCCTAACCAGTAATCACTTGCCAAACCTGAACACAATCAGCTCAGGCGTTACTGATAGATATACTAGGGGTGTGCTCGTGTGCACGTGCAGAGGCATCGCACCCCTGGCATGTGGAAGGTGGCGGCTAAGGGATCCTTAACCAAACACCAAAATAAGCGCACAATAAGCCGAGCCATTGCAGAGTTTTTGCGACCAAACACTTTTCAGCACCCCTCACCCCCGGAACGCGCCACACGCACTGGTATGTCAACCGCGTGAGTCGGCAGTGGTCTCAAACAGGATAGGGTGGATGGGGCTAGTCAGCAAAGAAGCCCGCTTATCAATCTGACTTGCGGTTGCAGAGATATGAGCTGCTTAAAAGAGTTGCTACGGGCCCGGACGGGCCGGGTCGAGTTGGGTTCGGGTCGGGTCGGGCACGGCAGCTTCAGATTTTTCCCTTCTCGTCGAAAGGACGAGAGAGCACTTCGCGCTCGCTCGTAATTATTTATGCGTGACTGGAGGCAGTCTTTATTTTTTTGTTACATGTGTTCTGGTGTTCATATGACGACCATGGGAGGACACATTATGGTCACATGAGGGGAGACACTCACAACAGCAGAATAAACGTGTCTGCAATGGAGTAAGCACCCACAAGAGAGCGTTTTTCATGCGTTGCGTTGCGTTCCGTCACGTCTCGATGCCTCTCAATGGATATAATTTGCTCATCTCATCAGTCGCATTGGGACATGCATAATGTATTGAGACGCGTTGAGACCTATTGAGATGCATCAAGACGTGACATATCACGCTAAATTCACAACTTTGGCAATTTTGACTGACTCAAAGATGGTACATACATATCGGTCATGCCTGCGGCATTCTCAGGGTTTGTGTGTGATCCGATCGTAATACATCTGAAAGGGCATGCAGGCTTGCGGTCGCTGGGATTGCCAATTATAACAGTTAGCCAACGCTGACAGCCAAACTAATTTACAACTACCAAACAACACAATTTATATATTTAGTTTATACTTTTGTTGCATTATCAATCACCTTCCAGAAAGTTGTATTATTATCTATTAATTATATTAATTAATATAAATATGTAAAATTATATACACAAAGAGCGCGCCACCTTCCGGAAGTAGGGGGGAGGGGAGGGGGTGGAGGCATTTTGAAGTCAATGCTTTCCAAGCAACGTCTATAGGCGTATCCGAAAATGTTGGGAGACGCCCCCGGCCCCCTCACCTTGGTGCCGCCCTTGTCCTAGACATTGACGTATTGTGCTTGTGTCATACCAAACCGTTCAAGCTTTGATTAACTATTTGTATTTATTTATTACGCATCGTATCTATTCCGAAGTTGATTATGCAGTACAACTAAGCAAGCGCAGGTTGTACGGTGCATCAATAACTACCTCAATACAAGTTGCGCAGTCTGTGTTTCAAGATATCCAACTGTTTCTGTTAAGTTATCATTCGTGAGACTAATTATTAATTTCAAAGGAAAATATATGCGATAATATTTAGTGATAGTTGAAAATACCTAACTCTTACTAAAATATTGTATACTTAATTAACTTTTTTTTTGTTTAACGGTGATGGGTTTGTTCTCCCTGGCAGCCCATCCCCGTTTGAATCGTGACATCTCATTTGTGATGGAATGCAGCAGTGTAGCACATTATTCTGTGCAGCAGTGTATTATATTCTGTGGACTGTGCTGCGAACATCCGGCGGCACAATTTTGTTCCCGCTTTCATAATGAAGTGAGGACTATTCCCGTCCGAGAAGATAATTAAACCACCTTTCTAACATCATCCAACCAATGCTAATATTAGCGACGAGCTTGCAGCTGACGCGCAGGACATGGCTGCGCAGTACGAACTGCGCTGTTAACTCTATTTATTCCAGCCAGCCAGCGCTTTCTGTGGACATCTCAGGCGACATTCCAACGCTTTCTGTGGATATTTCTGGCGACATTAACGCAGAGCTGCTCCACAGGTGGGGCGGCGGCCGCGGTGACCACAGCAGGGCTGACGATGGGCTCTGGTCGCTGCGACGACTGCGGCGCGTGTGCCCGTGATGACGTCACGAGTGTCCGTGATGACGTCACGAGTCCGGCAGTGTCACTGACTGGCGTCTGAGAAGATGCCCGGTGGCCGGCGGGGGCTGGTTGCACCCCAGAACACCTTCCTGGAAAGCATCATCAGGAGGTCGTCATCACAGCGTGAGTAGTTCGACTCTATCTCTCCGTCTCTATATCTTAGATATTATACATATCATTCATACTCTATCTGCCGCCGAAGACTTTGGCTGTGTGCCTAATTTGTGTGTTGAACGTAATTCTTAGGTCAGATGTATGCTCGAATTTTGAGCGATTGAGATAACACCGAAATTCTAGAGCAATGTTAGTATAACATCCACGAACTATTTCTTACAAACCTCTCTGGACCTCTTTTGACATCCGTTCTCGTCATAGCACCTTGCATATAAATTAAATGATGGGCTCGTCCGGGATTTGAACCCGGGACCTCTCGCACCCGAAGCGAGAATCATACCCCTAGACCAACGAGCCGATGTATACCTTTTTAGAAGCTCTTTTCACGGCCTGTCCGGTCTGCTACTTTCACCTCGCCACTCTGTCTACTCTCCCTGAACCAGTTCCATATAGCCACACCCATCGCTGGCACGCATCAGCATGTTGGCTGTGGCAATAGGTAGCTACTGCCGAGAGGGTGAAAAGCGACCGTTAGCTTCCTCGTCAAGTTAGTTCAANTGTTAGCATCAGCTGACTGGTCAGATGTTGTTAGTATCAGCTGACTGTTTGGTCAGATGTTGTTAGCGCATCAGCTGACTGTTTGGTCAGATGTTGTTACCATCAGCTGACTGTTTGGTCAGATGTTGTTAGCATCAGCTGACTGTTTGGTCAGATTTTGTTAGAATCAGCTGACTGTTTGGTCAGATGTTGTTAGCATCAGCTGACTGTTTGGTCAGATGTTGTTAGCATCAGTTGACTGTTTGGTCAGATGTTGTTAGCATCAGCTGACTGTTTGGTCAGATGTTGTTAGCATCAGTTAACGTCAGCCACAATGCACAAGTGCATTGCCACCTCATCAAGCTTCGGTAAAATGAGTTTTTAATTGGATGTTAAGTTAAATTTTTAATTTGATTCAAAACGTTTTATAATCAAAAACGTTTGTATATGTTTTATAATCAAATTGATTTCCAATGGTGTACCATTCTTTGGCAAAATATGTCTGGTTTAGGATTTTTTGGAATCAGTTGTCAAACCATTAACCATACACCCTAGCCGTTTTCACGATGGCTTATTTTGCCCGAAATGTTTTAAAACATTTCGCGCAAAATAAGCCATCGTGAAAACGGCTCCTGTGTTGAAGCGGCAAACCCGCGCTACTTAGTATTTAAGTTGCCTTTGGTAAATTGGCTGAACTTATGGGTTATAAACTTGTTTCAACACAACTTCAGTTATTGTGTTACACAATTTCGTCGATTTTTTTCATCACGGTTGACACAGCAGAATTGGATCTGGTTGATTGGTATTGGATCAGAGCTCTGAAGTGCAGGCAGTGCGTATCAGCCTGACCTACAGGGAATGACCGGAATCGTTACCATGGTAACATCGGATTTCCGACGGTAGTCTGGGCTTCCTGTCCAATGTCGTTAATCATGTGCTGGATGCTAGCTGGACGGACATTCCCCACATTCACATGGGCTCTCACTCAGCTGTCTGTTTGCCTCGACGTGTCGGCGCTTGTTGATATTTAAAGGGAATAGTTCATCTTTAACATAGGGTTTTGAGTTGAGATAGCCAAGTTGTGGCGCATGCTCGAAAATTACTTGTGACGCTTTCACATTTTCCAAGAAACCTCATTAATTATTTAATATTCAGTCCTAAAAGTCGGGACCGGGTATACCCGGTAACTCTAATCGCTGATTGGCTGATTTTGGCTGAGTTGACGCATGAATATGACACACAGATGACGTAAGACTTGGGGAAAGCGTAAGTGCTGGACAAAACCATACAGTTCCAGTACCTCATTCTTTTTATTGCAAGAATGAACTTGTCAGGTAATGTTATGCATAGTGATTTTGATGTTTAAATCTTCTATAAAACATTTTTGTAAGCAACGTTCTGTAGCGTATGTGTAGCGTTCAGTGCTGGCCTTAACGTTCCAGGCTCGCGTACAAATTGTTGATCTGTCCCCACTCACCGAACCCCATGCCTCGTACCAGTACGCGCGTGTCGCTGTTTGATTGGCCGCCCGCGGCGCAGTCGCCCGCTGAGTGATAGGAGCCGACCGGCGAGACCGGTACGCCAGTGACGTGATAGACCGTGCGCCATTGACCTGTGACACATAATCCAGACGGACGCCCCAGAGCATGGACAGTGAGCGACGGTGGCGGACACTACACTTTCATCTTCTTCTTTTTTATAAATAAAGCAAAAGCTCCTTAATGTCAGTGAACCTAAGGCTCCTAACACAGACCTCTTACGCAAAAACCCAAGCCAGATTCAGAATTCTCGCAATTTTCCGCAGGTCTTATCGCATTTGTTTTTTTGCAAAATGTCTATATCCTTATAGAAATACTTATTCCGATATTTTTTTGTCAGTTTCTTAGAGGCCTAAATTGCAGTTATTAGTTGGCAGTTTCTTAGTATTGCCAGCAATGCGCCACTTATGTCGAAATCAAATGATACTTTCGTAAATAAAATTCTGTCCTATGACGTTGAGGTCACGTGATCGTGTTCCATCAATGACAAGGCTGCATCCGGAACAGCCATTTGTTTTGTTGTCTTGAGCCACATCGTGCCCGTGACGTCGTTTTGTTGGCTGGCCTACGAGGGCTTACCTGATGTCTAGCTCCTTGGTTTGTATTGATCATCAGTGATAGTGACAGTGTGATATCATGGGGTATATAGGGCCTGATGGAGGTATTTCTCAATCCATGGGATATGACATTAAAAAATAATGCATAAGGTAATAATGCGTAAAGTAATAATGCATCATTAATACCTGCTATAATTACCCTGCATTAGTCTGAAAGCAATGATTGGAAATTGGAATTCATCTGAATCTGCAAAGCTCAATGTGTGGTATTTTTTTGTCATAATTGGTTGTCATAATCATTGGTTGCGTTGTCATAATTTGGCTTATTCTTACCTGATTTAGTCACAAAGCAATGGTTGGAATTTATCTGATTATTAAATGCTCATGTGTGGTGGCGTTAGTAATAATTTGGCTTATTTTAGCCTTGGTGTTTACTCACCTGGTTGCAGGCCCAGGCAGGGTAGATCCATGGAGGGGCGCTGCGCGCGTGCCCCTGAACCGGGTCTATTTATGGCGGCGCCTGTAGGGGGTGCGCCCGGAGGATGCAACTTTTTGTATTGTGCCCCCCCCCCTCCGTGACCGAAAATCCTAGAGCCGCGCCTGGGTGCGCTTGTCGTGTGCCCCTGAAACCGGTCTATTCTAATGGTGCGCCTGAGGGTGCGCCCGGAGGGTGAACCTTTTTTGTATTGCCGTGCGCCCTCCCCCTAACCGAAATCCTGGAGCGCGCCTGGGTTGGATCCTCGCTGGGTTCGGTTATAAAGGCACTAGGCGTTATATTGGCAAGGTGCGATTGAAATTTATGAATAACTTAATATCATTATTAAACTGACTCTAACCTTTTACAGTAATTATGGTGACAGGACCAAACGCTTTGAAATGTTTTACCATATGCGGGATATAAAAGTACTTTAGGCGGAGAGGTTGTGTGGTACAACTTGTACAACGAAAAACCCTAGGTCCAAATTGTTGTACCAGAGCCGTGAAACAGTGCTGTGTTGTTAAAATTTATGATGGAATTCTTGAAAGCTTTGTCGACTTTGCTCCAAGGCTTCTTCAATTTTATCGAAGTCAAATTTACTAGTAAAAGAAATAATTTATTGCTCTGGTAAGGATCCTAGTTATAATTAAAAACCCATGATTGAAAAATAATAGAAAAACACCACCATTGAATGACTTACGCGGCATATGGTAAAAAATCATACCCACTCGGCCGGAAATAAATTGTCAAGGACCTCGTGTGCTTTCTTGATTTTTGACCTCGGCCTTCGGCCTCGTTCAAAAATCAAGAAAAGCACCTCGGTCTCGACAATTTTATTTACACGGCCTCATGCGGTATTATATAAATCACTGCGTAACTACCGGACAGGGACCTATTAAAGAATGAAGCTGGTCAAATAACTCGGATATCCCCTAGGTTTTTAGATGTTTCCAAAAACTTACCTATTTTATCACTAGTAATTATTTGACATTTCTGCATGTTTTCCAGACACTATTTCTGTACACTTACCTTACAATTTCTTCCCGAATATGGAAGTTTCCACCACCGTTTACTCCGCAATGCTGCATGCATTGGTAGTGCGTCAAGCTGTGTAAATAAGTGTGCCAGAAGGCGTGCCAAATCTGAAGGTTTTTGTCGACAAATTGCTAGAGGGAAATCTAGAGACTTAAGTAGGCTTTCCCGAGGATCCCAGAGGTTTTCAGCAGAACAAAGGGTGTGGGCTGTGCCCTTTTTGCAGAATGGCCTACTCGCCACCACTTGTTAATTAATTGAAGTTGAAATTAGTTATAGTGAAAAATGTCTGGGGGAACACGCTGTAGGTACTTACTAAATGTTGATTATTCTGTATCCCAAATGATGGGTATATAATATATAAAAGGGATTAACAAATAACTAATTTGGCGGAGAAACGTCCCAGTATATAGCTGCTAATTTTTTTTGTGTGGCCACATTGTTGGTTATGACGTCATGTCATTCGCTGCCTACGACGGCTACCTGACGTCTTAGGGCCTTGGTGTTTGTTGTTATCAAACCTGATCTAACCTTTACAATAGTGCTTTACTTCTGTTTTAGAAACCTACAAAATATTTTATTGTTTTTTCTTCTTTTAATTAGAAAAACCTTCAAATGATTGTTTATTGCGCTTTTTGCCAAGCTGCATGAGTTGCATGAATACTCACTTTAAGGAACCCCTAACTGGTTGAAAATAAAACTAAGGTCAGGAACACTATGTCTAAGGCAGGCAAAGCTGTGGCCACGTGCATTTCCCGGACAACGTCGGGTACCTGCGCTAGTAGTGAAATTTAATAGTGACGAATACCTACTTAAAGTAAGTACTGTGATGGTTTTCAAAGCGTTGTATTTTCCCGGCATTTCAACAAGTACTTGGGGCAAATACCAACATGTATAAGACACGATCCCTCACCTAAATCCATGACGTTGCGTGCTTCTCAGCCAGCTATTCGCATTATTCTGAGGCAAAAAAAATATGAAATTATCACCAAATTAATTGACATTTTTAATTTTGCTTTTTCCGCGTAAATATAGGTTTTCTTTGAAACTTACTTAGTAATATGATACTTAATTTCTTGCTTCTCTTCATCATTTTTGAGCTTTTTCTCGTTTTTTCAAGGTGAACTATTCCCTTTAAGCTAACAAAGGTTGCGTGCTTTCGGGCATCGCCGGATCGAAGGTTGTTTTTCCATTTGCCCGCCAGCTCCGCCCGCAAACAAACAAACAAACAAAAAACGCCCGCAAACGCCACCTCGCAAACGCCACCCGCAAACGCCGCCCGCAAACGCCGCCCGCAAACGCCGCCAGCAAACGCCAAACTACCGCCAACGCCGCCCGCAAACACCGCCTGCAAACGCCCGTCCTCAAACGCCGCCCGCAAACGCCATGCTCGCCAAAGCCGCCCGCAAACGCCGCCAGTAAACGCCGCCCACAACCGCCGCCCGCAACAACCGCCCAAAAACTACGACCACAAATGCCAACCAAAAACGCCGCTCGCAAATGCCGCCCGTAATCACCGCTCGTAAACGCCGCCCGCAAACGCGCCCGCATAACGCTGCCAAAAACGCCGCCCCGCGAACGCGCCCGCGAACGCCGCCCACAAACGCCGCCCGCAAACACAATACGCCAAACGCCGGACTGAAAACACCGCCCGCAAACGTCACCCTTAAACACCGCCCCGCAGACGCACCGCAAACGCCTCCGCCAACACGCCCGCAAACAAGCCGCAAACACGCCGCCCGCCAAACACCGCCCCGCCAACACCGCCCGCAAACCCGCCAGCAAAACGCCACCCGCAAACTGCCAAATACGCCAACGCCACACACAAAAACGCGCCCACAAAAAAACCGCCCGCAAACGCGCCCGCAAACGCCGCCCGCAAAAAAAAACAACAACAACATGAAAATGCATGTTCCCTGACAGTTTCCTGACTGGGATTCGAACCCAAGATCTTTTCATGAGTGGTATGACCCAGCCCCCATCAAGTGTTTGACATACCTAAGTGATGACGTCACCAAAGTCCCGGCCCGTGGCCTTCAACATAAAAGCCAACGGGGAATGGACAAGTTGCAGGTTACCTAACCCCCTGTTTTTATTTAATTGATTAAACGCAATTCAATTTAAACTATTTTAAAATTTGTCAATTTAATATAAATTCCCCTGAATTATCAGGATTTAAAATAATTAAGTATATTTACGTATCTGCTCTCGATGGGTCGTGACGCAATTAAGCAATATTCAGGCGCAATGATACCTGAGTTAGTTTTTAGCAGTTCTTGACACATTGAATTTGTAAAAATAGAGGTTCAACGCAAAAATTCAGCATCACGTTAATCGCGTGGAATCAAACACGTGATATGGCCTTATTTCAAGCAGATATCGCTCACTTGAAAATCATGCAACTTTACTTAAACAAAAACACAAAACAAAATTGTGGAATTCTACCTTGTTGACAAATCAATAATCTTAAAGCGAATAGTTCACCTTGAAAAAAACCGAGAAAAAAGCTCAGAGAATGATGAAGAAGAAGCAAGGAAAAGTAAAGTTATCATAATTACAGTAAGTCAAGAAAACATGATATTTACGCGTAAAGCAAATTAAAATGTAAATTATTGGTGATAATTCATATTTTTTTCCTTCCAAGCCAATGCGAAATCAGCTGGCTGAAAAGCACGCAACGTCATCGATTTAGTGAGGGATGCGTGTCGTATACATGGTGGTACTGCCCAAGTACTTGTTGAAGATGCCGGAAAATACAACGCTTTAAAAACCATCACAGTACGTGCTTTAAGTAGGTATTCGTCACATATTATATTTCACTATGAAAGTGTAGTGTCCGCCATCGTCGCTCACTGTCCGTGCTCTGGGGCGTCCGCCTGGATTAATGTGTCACAAGGTCATGCACGGCTACACTTCACTGGCGTACCGGTCTCGCCGGTTCGGCTCGCTATCACTCAGCGCGGCCTGCGCGCGGGCGGGCAATCAAACAGCGGCACGCGCGTACTGGTACGAGGTGGGTTCGGTGATTGGGGGGGGACAGATCAACATTTGTACGGGAGCCTGGAACGTTCAGGCCAGCGCTGCAACACTACGCATACGCCTACAGAAACGTTGTTAAGAAAATGTTTTATTAGACGATCTTAAACATCAAATCACTATGCATAGCATACCTGACAAAGTTCATTTCTTGCATAAAAAGAATGAGTACTGAAACAGTATTGGTTTTGTCCAGCACTACACTTTCCCCAAGTTCTTACGTCATCTTGCGTCATAATGATACGTCAACTCAGCCAAAATCCAGCCAACATGATTGGAGTTAACCAGGGTATACCCGGTCCCGACTTTTAAGACTGAATATTAAGAGGTTTCTTGGAAAATGTGAAAGCGTCATAAGTCATTTTCGAGCATGCGCCACAACTTGCCTATCTCAACTCAAAACCTAATGTTAAAGGTGAACTATTCCCTTTAAGCATAATAAGATGTTCTTGTACCATTTTGGCTCGATCAGTATTCATTTTTTTACGCATTTGCGATTTGTGACATTTTGGTCTTGACATGAACTCAGAGGTCATTTATTGACCCAGTACCTTACAATCATATGTCAATGGCTTCCTCTTGTCACAATCAACACGCTCGTTTTTTAATCAAAGCTCTAGCTCAATTAGGGGTCAAAACGGCAAGGGGTGGTCGATCCCCCTACCAGGACACGCAGTGAATTTGCCCTATCCGGGCGAAGGTTAAGCTGACCGAAAAGTGTCAACAAATTGATAAGCCTGACCGACCGATTACCAAATCGGTCACACAATTTTTTCGGTAACCAAAATTTTGATGACCGATTGACACCACTAGCTGGAAGGCTGGATGATGCTACGCTCTGGCGTAGGTTCGAAGCCTGTATAGATTGTGCGTGGCCGTGCTGTGTTGTGTTGTGACCTAGCTAGAAGGTGGCCGGAGTTTGGACGCGACTCGACAAAGGACTGGTTGGACGCGGACGGCTCTTGGAGACGGTCTTCGGGTGATTTCAGGAAGTTGCGTTCGGATTGATCTGTCGATATCGAATCGCGTTACAATCAATAGTTCATTATCGAAATAGTATGTGTGCATCATTTGGCCCCGATAGTGACAAGTTCTGATCCTTCAACTATTTATGTTCTTTCGTTGGAATTCGATATTTATATTGATATCGATAACGATCATGACGGCAATCGATAGTCCGTCATCGACTTAGTATGGCTGGATAGTTTTGTATCGGTAGTGGCAAGCAGCATTGATATAATGGTGCTAAAGTAAAACATATAAAAGCATGATATTGCTGTTCTCTGACGGGGATTCGAACCCAGGACAGGCATGAGGGGAGAACTCAAGCACGTGCGCGTCTGATCCCGTCCCACTGATCCTTGCGGAGTTGCTGATACCCATTTCGGCGAACTGCAATGCACCATTGCCACTGCAGGGCTGCCCATGGGTTGCCCAATGTCGTAAAATTTGTGGTTCATGGGCAAATTCAAGATCACGTGGCGCGTGAATTCGATTTATCCCAGGGTAGGGGCCCAAACCGTCATGTGAGTATCCACCAGAAGCTGCCATTCAGCAAATTAAGCGAAAATTTATCGATTCATTTTTGCGATAGACGCAATCTTTGTTTGGCCCCATTGGGGAAATGGCACGTGCCTGCTGCGCGCGCTGGGATTTCCCCCCACTAGCGATTCCTGCCATCATCTAGATGGCAGGTGAGCTCGAGTGAGTGAGCAGTGAGCTACATATATGCTGATTTTTTGGAAATTTATGATTATCGATTCGTTTTCCATAGCATTAACTTTTACCGATCTCCGACACTTAGCGGAAAACAACCCCTGGAGAACGGCTCAGGTTGCTTTTCTATAGAAAAACACAATTCAAAAGAATAGTGTTATTTAAATGTAGAAAAAACAACTTTTGGTTACATTCGATGCCATTTAATTTGCCTTACAATCGCTTCGAATGGTTAGGCATCTATTGTTGCATTGCTTGTGTGATAATATTTCACGCTATTCAGAGGGATTTCAATCATGAGTAGCCAGTAGGTGCACGGTACGAACTACTCATAACTTCTATCTGAAACATTGAGGATTCTCATTTCCATAGATATTAGACTAGATATGACAGCCAAGGAGTGGTCCGCTCGCTAGTACGTAAAGTGCGCCGCCATGTTAAACAGTCCATAGTGTAGACTCGCCTAGCACGCCCGGGCGCTGCAGAGGAGGACGGGCAGGTGTGGGATTGATATGGAAAAGTGAATCAACTGCCGTATTTCGGTAGGATGAGAAGATACTTGGGATATTCCAGCGAACCTAAGGCCGTAATTAACGTAGTGGTATAACTATCTAGCGAAGTTTCATGAATGCAGGGGCGGATTTAACCGTGTTTTTTTTGGGGGGACAGGTTCAATGGCGTACCTATTTCCAAGACGTTGAGCGAGAGGAAGGGGAGCGGACGGGGAAGGGGTAGCGAGCCGTCAGCTGTCAGTGAATAGCTGTTGACCGGGGATAGCATTGCCTCACCCATCAGCGATAAGTTGTTTACCAGAGCTAGGGAGGATATAGAGCGCGTCGTCAACCAGAAAAACTCCACTATGTGGCTTTTGGGGGCCAGAGACCCCTTAAGCGGCCAGGAGTTGCTCCCTCAGACAGCCAGAGTGCCCTCAGACGCCAGAGTGTTTCTCAGACGGCCAGAGTGCCCCCTCGGGCGGCGAGTGCCTTCCCCGGTGGCAAGAGTGCGCGCCCCCGGGTGGCAAGAGTGGGCCATCTCCCCCGGGTGCAAGAGGCCCTCCCCGTGGCAGAGTGACCCCCGGGCTGCAAAATGTCCCCCGGTGACAAGAGTGCCTCCGGGTGGCAAGAGTGTCCCCTGGGCGTGCAAGAGTGCGCCTCTCGAGTGGGCAAGAGTGCCCCCCAGGTTGGGCAGAGTACCCCCCGGTGGTAAGTACCCCCAGGTGGCAAGAGAGCCACCGGATGGCAAGAGAGAGTGACCACCCCGGTGACAAAAGAGTGCCTCCCCTGGGTGCAGAGTGCCTCTCGGGTGGCAATAGTGCCCCCCCCCCAGGTGGCAAGAGTGCACCCCACCCAGGTGGCAAGAGTGCCCCTCCTCTAAGTGGCAAGAGTGCCCCCCCAGACGGCAAGAGTTCTCCCCCCAGGTGGCAAGAGTGCCCCCCAGGCGGCAAGATTGTCCTCTCAGGCGGCAAGAGTGTCCCCTCCAGTGGCAAGAGTGCCCCCGCACTTCATGTAACACTTCATGTAAGTCACTAAATGCACACTTCATGTAAGTTCTCGCACACTTCATGTAAGTCACTAAAATTAAACACATTATGTGATAATTTCATTCTTTTAGTAAAA